>JAHWFP010230124.1:17770-67044 GCA_023313725.1 Lithobius niger | reverse complement strand
AAAGACAGAATTATAAATTCATTCCACGATCACTTTCGATAGTAAAAAACAATAGAGGGAACAAGTTTACTTTACCCGGCTTATGGGAAGAAAAAGGGCTCCTCACCGATAGATCTCTCGGTAGGCTAGACTAACGTAAAATGAACAAATGAACAACATTTTCGCATAAAGTTTTTGGGGCAAAGGCTTCGTATGGCCGTCAGAAATTATTGAAAGCCGCGCTGACATGTAATGTTCTATTCCAGTGACCATTTGACCAGAATAAACATTATTATCTAGGATGACATAAGGGCAATCAATTGTATAAAACACTTATTATGTATTAAATAGGTAGGCTAAATAATAAGCAATCATTCATCTAATACTGGGCCTTTAATCGACACTCTGGCATACACAATATTGACCCCACAATATGGCCAAATAAATCAATGACAAGTGTTATGATTGGATGTATTGAATTACAATGATTCGGCAATGAGTCAAACGAATGGCATTACGGATTAAGTCGAGCGGAAAACCTAATCATTATTATTCTCTAAATTAAATTAAGGTATCTCGGGTTAATTTAGTAGCGTACATATTGTTGCTAGTTAAGCTAAACAATCATAGCTATTGCTATTAAATCAGAATACTTAGCTTTATAATAGAAGCTTGAGCGAGGCTATTGGCACTCGGCTTTAGCTCGGCGGCTAAGCCCCATCACCAACTGCGGCACGGCTTCTGGCCTGGCGTACTTCAAATCGGGACCTCGGGAATTTGACTGGCGTGCACTAGTTAAGCAACTGTTGAGCGGCTGATGATCGATTGATATCATGCATTCCGAGGTTCGGTTTAAATACTGTAGCGTTATCGGCTATGATCAATCCATTGTAGTATTGATTTACTATTGAAATGCTAAATATAGTAATAACATTCAATATATTGTAATATTCAATATTGTATTCAATATTGTATTGTATTCAATATTGTATTGTATTCAATATTGTATTGTATTCAATATTGTATTGTATTCAATATTCAATATTGTAATAACATATATATAGTATAACATTCTGACAGCTTGGGCCCTTATCGCCAAATGGGACCTCTACGCATGTCAATCATTCCATTGTTGCTTGCGGGTTCATTAATTGTTCCCCATATTCGGTGCTTTGAAGTTATATGCCGCTATAATTAACTGTCCCGTGTGGGAGTTATTTATTGTTATTCCTTGAAGTGATCGATCACGAGCGACGGTCTTATCGTAATTATATCTACTTCTAGAAAGTCAGTTAGGTTCTATGAAACTGTCGTAAATATTGTCAGCTGGTAATGCCATCCTTTAAACTCTAACAATAGGTGTAATTATACTTGTTCAGGTTACAAATGATCTTGCTGCCTCTCAGTCGTCTTTGAAGAGGACTCCGAATTATATTTACTATAGTTTGTTCCACATTATATTTTCAGAAAACTGACTGGATGACGACTCGTTTCCTTGCACTTAGAGTGCAAAAACATGTGGATATCACACTTGTAGACTCAACTAAGTTGCTGTTAGAGTTTACGAATGGGATGTTTACGATTTTTTTGCATTCGTAGTGGGAAAAAACGTGGCGTCATACAGTCAGTTTTCTGAAAGCATAATGTGGAACAAAGTATATCTGGAGTCGTTTTGATCTATCCGAATAAATATTCAGCTCATGCATTTAAAAAATGTATGATATTATCCAAATATGTATCTAATTAATTAGTTATATTGTTTCTGTTATGAGTATTAATTAAGCCAATAATTATTTCCTTACATAATCCTTGTTCATCCTAAAATCATGGTACCTTTTTAGTGGTTCCTTATTTTAGCTTCCAAATCCAGCTCATTTATCACAGAAACTGCTTTACATAATTAAGCAAGAATTTCGCATTTAATTGTCGTGTGACTAGGGAACACGTACTTTCTTTGAGGTAAAAAAACAACCTTCACAGAAATCAGGGCAATAATTATGTACAGCAAGTTTAAATTGCCTCATTAATTGAGCAATACTATTCTGGTTGGAATTGGAATAAAATACTGTATGGCTTAAGTGCATGCAAGACTCGAGAGCGCATTCTCTATGTAACTGAACTCAAATTTAATAAATCCAATTTTGATGCTGTTGATCTGAAATAAATAATATTTCACTTTCTCTGTGCTGGCCACATGGGTTTGTTTTCCCTCTCGCTTTCAAAGGAGGGAGGCGTAGCACTTTCCCATATCGTGTTGTGCTCTACAAATTCAGTAATTACGTCGCCAGCCGTTTGGCCTAGTTTTGCTCTGGCTGGGAGAATGAAAGAAAACACAAGCGTTACTGGCTATGTTTTTTCAATTTTTAATATTTCTCTTAGAAATCTTGTTTCTTGCATCTTCACATTTTGAAGAAAAGTCAATTTATAGCCAAACGTGACTGCAAATTGTTTTTTATAAGCAAATTTATGAGTACTAAAAAAATGGAATGTTTATGGTTCGATTCGAACAGTACTATTTGACCTTGTTAAATTTAATCACTATTTCCCAACAGTACCAAATGGCAACAAGATTTCATCGGAATACACAGTCTTCATAAAATAAAATATCATATGCATGCTACAGACATGAGTCGCTTAGAAACTTGTATGTTTCTGAATACATCATTTGTTTGGTCCTGTGCTGGGATTCAAACTCGCGACCAAAGTTATCAAAGTCAGTTCTAACATGCTTTTTACTTATTTGGTAAATTTTCATGCTACATAGTAACAAAATAAGCATTAAGAAAAGGGAGGGGACAGAGATACCTGTTTTGTTACCCCGTTAAGTCTCATTCGCTTAACCCCTTCATTTAAGTGTCATCTACTGTTATTCCCAATGAAAATTTTCATGACTGTGTGCCTATTGCGTACTTAGTGTTCAAAATATTTTCACGTACTCCACGTTTTGGTAGTATTGTTGTTAGTGTCTGTATTTGACTCTTAAGTTTCATTTTCATAGCAGCATAACGAGTACTGCAACTCATTACATATGCGGCTCATTTGATGTGGTGTGTAAAATATTTTTATATTTACTTGTATCTGTTTCACCCTTTTGACTACTACGAGACAGTTCAGACTAACCCGTGCGGGAAGCCGTCAAGCGTAACTTTTTAAGAAACAACTGTATTCGTGTTTGTCTGTTTCCCCTTTTGACTACCACGTGACAGTTCAAACTGACCAATACAGGAAGCCGTTTATCATGGTATTTTAAGAACCTTGTTAATGTATATGTGTGTAACCCATTTTGACTATCATGTTCAGGTCGAACCTAACAGTTAAGGTTCCGCCAACAAACATGAGTTTTAAAAATTATTGTGTTTCCTCACAATAAATATGTTAAACTACAGGATGAGATTGGCACAATCCTCGAGCCTAATGTTGTGCGATGCTCTAGTGACTCGTATTCGCTACTAGAGTGAATGTTATGCTGTGATTTGTCTGTAAGGCTATCGCCTTTAACGAGCTCTTTTGCATGGCAAAAAAACCGTTTTTACCTATGCTACCTCATTGGTCCTCCTGAACGTAAGCGACCAATACATAGGAAAGTCAGATGCTGGAATTCTAAAATTCCAGAAACCTAAGATTAAAAAATTTAAATCGAAATACAGCAATTTATACAACATCCCTTTTTTTCATTTGTGCTGCTAAGTTGTTTCTTATATGCAAGTTTCCAATAACCTGCTGTCATAGATTTTATTCTGCAGTATCTAAGCGTTGCGACTGCACTTATTTAACTTAGAATATGCAGAGACAGCCGTATGCCTGCTATCGTTAATTTTGAATATCTTGTTCACAGCGATGTCGCACCGGTTGCGTGGTGGCTAGCACCGGAAGTCACTTTAACTACATTTTTTTTCAATTAAGGGGACGAAATTTTGATCGTCCAACTTCCATGTCACTGAGTGACATTGTAACTACAGTACAAGTTACCCTGGGCGAATTAAATAATACGAGTTGGCCAGACTCCATCACTGATTCGCTAGGTTATAGTCTGCTCTTACAACGCTATCGATGAGGATTTCCAGTTGAGGTCTAAACACGACCGGGCGTAATGTAAACCCCGGCCTAGCTAGACCTCGACCTCAGGACTTAGCTTCAGACTAAATTTACTGGTGATTTCAATGCTAGTCTACGTTGGGGGACTTACTAGTACAGTACTAGCTAGACCCCGACCTTTGGCCAAAAGTAGTACTGGGTGATCTTGGCGATTTCCATGTTGAGGTCTAGCTAGTACAGTACTCTGATTGGTTAATACCCTTCTTGTGACGTCATATCACTTGTAAACACTATCAACACGTTTGGCTTCACCAAGATATGTCGAGATTCATGTATCAAATTGTTTTCAAGCAAATTTCGGTGATTTTTCTTATTCAGTTTTCAGGATAGTAGGTTTCGTAAAAACTTAATTGAGACTGAATCATTTTTAAAAAATATTTTCTTTCTAATTTATCAGATTTCAGTTTAAAATTACACAAACAGGCCCGTAGCTAGCCATTGACGAATGGGGTTGGGTTAAGGATATGCCAATGAACTACTGTGTGCAAGCGTGGCAGTAGGCGAGACATTTTTTTTTCAAATGGACTGTCAAGAGCTGAAAAATAGTGAAATCTCTTGCTCAGTTTTATCCCAAACGAACTAGAGGGTATTACTGCAAAAAGTTTGCACTTTTTAAAGCAAGAAAGATGAAAAAAACTGTGAAACCTTTCACTCAGCTGTGTCCAAAAGAATTTGAGGTATTATTGGAGAAAAGTTTTTAAATATAATATGAAATCGACATGCCCCATTTTCATTTTTTTCTCCCTTGATTCAAGGATGTTAGGTAATTTTTTCCTTAATTTAGTGCCTTTGGGTCGCTTTTGTCCTTTAATTTGAGATCTCATGGACTCTTATTGTCAAATTGTATATTTTCGAATTTTTTTGGAATTCTGAACAAGTTTGTAGTATAAAAAATGGAATTGTTTCTGCATTAATACAAAAGGATCTTCAAATCTTAGTAGAGATAGGTTAACAGAAAAAGGACTACAGCAAATCAAACAGCCAACTCAATTTTCCAATTCAATTTTTAATTTTGCTAGCTATACCCGATTTTCACGAAGTATGGATTTAGTGCAAGTTCTGTTTTAACTAAAACAATGGCAGAATGGGCTAGCAGACGAACTAGTAAATGAAATTTGTGAGATTTCACGACTTTAGACGGCAAAAACTTGGCAGAAATTGTTACTAAGTTTTGTTTTATGTAGTTTTGTTAACGTTTCTCCCTTAAGTAAGTTTTTAAATCCTGGCTGTCATGTTGTGTTTTGGATTATTAATATATCAGTAACTTTTCTCCCCCCTCCCCCCCCCACTTGAAATACCAGTTAGGAGTTACTCCTCACTGCTGAATTGCCTCTTCTGGGCACTGTCTAACAGAGAAAAGCTACATGAAGTAAAATAGCCTACTCAATTTTTAATTTTGCCAACTGTGTATGATTTTTGCAAAGTTAATTCTTATCCAGTCTTTAAACTTGGCTGAGACACAGTTTAAAGCATATTTTATTTTTAGTTTCTACATTATCTATGATATTTTAAGCCATGGTGGTGATGGGCTAACAGGCAAAAAAAACGGCTCTTTGTCCGCTAGGCACAATCTAGCTCTGAGTTCGCATACTAGTCTGGTAGCAGTTAGACGCCAAAATGATTATTCTGTCTGTTCTATAAGCAAAGATATGGCCGATATATGATTTTTCAGCCATCTTGGCCGCCATCTTGATATTTAAATTTGCCCAAGGGTGACAAAGTGGTACCCAAGGGTGACAAAGTGGAATTTCATTAGGTATGTCTTGAAGAAACATAAAACACCATAAAACATTGGGCGGACCTTACTTCCAGGTTTAGGTTAAAAATGCCATTTGGCAACCAGACTATACTTCTTATCAGTCGTGTGGATGGAGGAGAACTGCAGGGAAGTGATTAGAAACGGTCAAGGGCAGCGTTTCAGTTACTCAACGTATCTGAAACGTTACTTTAAACTGACCGAAGGATGATAATGATTAACCAGTATTCATGGAAACGGGACTTGGCAGTGATATTTAATCCGAGCCTGGCAACTCGACAACTTGAATTTGCCAACTGTATTGTACGTCTTCTTGGACGGTTGGGGGGAGGGGTGAGGTCCCCCCCATCCTCGGGGTGCTATGGCCCCCGATAAAAATTAGTTATGTTAATCTGTTAAAACATGTCAATGTACATGGTCACTTCGTAAACCTAAACCAATTCACGTTTACGAACTGAACATTTTGTGTCCCTATTGGAGAAAGGGAAAATTATCATCTCCTTCTGACCTGACGATAACGTTTAACCACAGTGACACTTGAGTTGATCTGGTGGAGTATTGTACCCCTGAAATCACGCTTGCAGTGAAGCATCGCAATCGAAAGACGTGCTTAAACCTCAACTTAGACCATGGTGTGCCTGGGTCTAAATTTTATCCTTAGGCCCAGGCCTAACATGGTCATTAACCCGAGGATTATCGCTAAACCTGATAGGAAATCACCGATTTTTTCAGCTTGGGACTAACTGCTCCGTATTAAGTTAGGCTGCAACTTAAGGGTTCTACATTCCTTAGCCCTCAACCTAGTTCGCATTGGAAATCGCCGGATATTCGTGATACCAAACTTACGCCCAAGATTAACTGTAGACCTCAACTGGAAATCCCCACCGTAAGTATCACATGCAGTTGTTGCCAACCAGGAAGAATTTATTTCCAGCATGCGGTAGATCTTTCAAGGTTTTTCACTACAACCTGAGTAAACGTGTGTAATCTGTCCCTTAGGAACTTTATTTTTAAACTTGGTGTAACCACTGATTTGAACTTATGTGTGGCGTTCCAGGTCATAAGCGTACCTTACCCTTTATCAAGTTGGATTCACATGGTGAATCATTTTATATAATTAACGTTAGGTATGCCGTACTATAAGTAACAGCAACGTTTTCCAAGTTAATAAGATTTACAATGAGTAACAGCAATGTTTTCCAGGTTAATAAGCTTTATAATGAGTAACAGCAATGTTTTCCAGGTTAATAAGCTTTACAATGAGTAACAGCAATGTTATCCAAGTTAATAAGCTATTTGTGTTGCTCCATTAACTTATGAAAATTTCTATATTTAAGTTTGCATAGGAATGGCAGTTAATTTGTGTGTGTTGTGGTAAGGAGGGGTGGGGTGTATAATTTACACTGATTGTTTTCACCACAAGGCTAGGAATCATTTATCTTTTTATTCATTAGCCCTGGATCATGGTGGAATGATCCCTGTTCTATGATTTAGCCTCTTTTCTCCATTTATCTGCCATTCTGACACTTTATCACAATTCACTGTATGTTGCACAATTTTCTGAAAATACATGAATTTTGGACTACATCACATATATTTCTAGGTTATCTGAAACATATCACAATTATTTACACAATTTTGTATTTGTTAGTGACCTTATACATGAGTTAAATAATTTTATTTCAAAATATTGTTTCGGAATTTTCCGTCTCATTTCAAAGAATGGTTCTGTATTTTCCCACTATGGGGTGAGATTGCTAAATTTAGCTACTTGGGTGGCTAGCAAGCTGTTGTCATGGTCAAGGGTGAGGCGTCCTGACCTACTTTGACTATCCCTTTCACTTGCTGATGAGTGCACTTGAGCATGTTCGCTCTCTCTGCTGAGGGAAGAGGGTGGGCAATAAATGAAAGTGGTCGGAGGGTTGAAAGGATCGGGGTACGGCTCTGGGCCATGTTGGCTTGATCTGACCTCAAAATGTTGCTTGGTCGAGGCCATGTAAACAATAGCTGATGGTCACTGCAAAGCAGAGGGGGTGAGCTAGGTCCCTAGGAAAACAAGACAGCCCATTTTTCGTGACGTCAAGCTTGAACTTTGCACCCATTGGTTTTGCCAATGTCCATTTCTGGGTCACAGTTTTTTGGACTTGGGAAAATTCTGCGATTTCACCCGCACACGAAGTTGTGTACTTCCAATCAACTGTTCGCTTTTGCTTTCTGCTCCCTAATTTTATTGCTATGGATCCCCCACGTAAGAAGAGGAAAACAACTCCAAATGAGGAGAGGAGCACTGTGGAGACTATGCCCCACTATATGACGGATTTCTTAAAAATGTTATCTCTTAACATACTCCTCTTATATGTTTGTCTGTACCATTACCATTATTGTGAAAAACCTCCAGCTTTATTTATGGAATGTCCACATCGGACTGCGGCAGAAATTCCGTTTGCTCCGATGTTGCCGGGTGAAGACCCGATGGACTATGTTCTGCGTTTATTCTTCATGGAAATGATTATTGAATAACCTCGCCAAAATATGTTTGTTGACGGCACACCTCCCGAAGAGTCCGCTAGAGCTCAGCAGTTACAGCTGAGCTCCCATTATTTAGGGTGCAGCCCAATTAATGCCAGGGGTTGCTTACACTGCCATTTCCGGAAGAAAATGAAGAATTTTCCATGTATTTCTGGAGAGCCGTAAACTCTGAGAACGTGTTCTTCCTACAACTGAACGTTCATCAGGCCTTAGCCCAATACGAAGGAGTCCTTTGCCAGCAGTACACTGTTTCCCCTCCTGACGGTTTGCCGGACGACTTGGGGGAATTGTTTCCGGACTGTCTCCTTGAAGAGCTGCCGCCTCTTCCAGACCTAATCCGGATTGCTCCCATGCAAAACTTTAATGCTCCTGGTGCGGTTAACGTTGGTGCTTCGGGTAGTGGAAGCCAACAATGTCTGCGACCCGGTCCCTGCAGGCGTGACTGTCCCGTCTGCCACGATGGACAATATGGTAAGAAAATGTCCTATTCATCATTATTTTCTACTATTCTTGTTATTATTTTTAAAAAATCATATAATATTCATATTTAGTATTTATTTCAAATTTTCATTCATATACTGGTTATGAAATATTACTTTTTGATTTGCTGGAAGTGGAAATGATAATACCAAATTTGTTTATGCAAAATATTTCTTTTTGAACAACTTCCATAAGCTCATTTAAATCTTATCACAATATTATGCGATTTAAGCTTAATTATTGACTGTAACGAGTCTTAAAAAAATCTAATGCGATATATGCATTGGAAAACACATTATTGCTCTTTGAGAAAAGAGAAATGCCATTATTGACAATTACTTTTTTTTTCTCGAAACGTTTTTTTTTTTAGTTTTAAATTAATGGTTCTCAAAAGTAAAATTAAGTTACTTTGAAGAGGGTGTTTATTTTCAATTTCACTGGTATAGGCTTTATGAATTCTAGGCCTTTTGGTAAGTTACATTTACATGAAATGGTATAAAATCAATTTCTGTTTATTTATATGTTGCGTTTATTAACAACATGGTGGTAATTATTTGAAACACTAGAAGAGGAATTTGTACGAACTGGTCTTAAAAATAAATGCAATTGCAATTTTTTTTTATGTTTCATGATCCATTTCCTTATAGATGTGAAATGCAATATTGATTATTATTATTATTGATTTTAAATTTTATAATTCATATCCTTATGGATGTAAAATTTAAATAATATAGCATAGCTACGTGCATAGTTCGTCCAACTTCCGTTTCATAACATTTTGATAATTTATGCTTTAGAATAATTAAAGTAGCATCTGCCTAGGACCTTCATTTGTTTCTTTCTTAAATTTAAGAAATGAATGTCCTTAAATGCTTTTATATTAAAAATTTCCATTCTTGAAAGGGAATCCAAGCCATGGAGTGATATTTTAGTTATTTGTACAATAATTTTAACATGGCTAGGTTGTCCGAAATAAGTTAACGACACTGGACTCCTACTTAGCTTATTATTTATTTATGTGGCACCGTTTCCGTTTCAAGAATAACATATTGTCTAGAATAACTAGAGTGTGGGTGAAATTCAAGTTCTGAAAATTTTCAGTGGGGGGGGGGGGGGATGTGGGGGTGATATTAAAATCTTAGTACAATTTGTTTACCGTACAAGTTTGTATAGTACTTATAGCTTAAATGATGTAAAACATGAATTTTGAATGACCGGTAACCATCCGGTAAATATCGGGAATGTATCTTTACAAATTCCTTGGTTTTGAACTATTAGCCTAACGAGTGCGGCAGCGCGAACTAAGCGCAAAAAGTAGATTAGGCTCTCTGCGCGTAGGAAGATTAAATTTCTGCTGCACATTCGAACTCTAAATGGTGGTTTTAAGAATGGTTGTAAAGTATAGTCTCAATACAATAGGATATTTTGCTCGTTTTATTTTAATTTGGACCATTATTAAGTTCTTTAACTGGGGGGGGGGGGGGGGGTGGTGTATTTCTCAAAAAATTTTCATGCGGGTATAGCAATTTTGTCGGGAAAAGAACATATTCTAGCTATTATCTATATGCTTGAACATCATAATTCCGTACACAATTTTACAGAGATTCCCTCCATATTGTTCTTGTGAACGTGAGAGGAATCACGGTAACAACATGGATTGCTATAAGCGAAAGTGTATACTTTCGATGAACCAAATTACATGTCAATTTCACATGATTCATAATTTTATGAATTGAATTTTAATCTTTGTCGTTCAATTTTCTTTATGTAAGATGACCCGGATAGCGACAGCGGCGACGATTAACGCCGTTGTCGTTCTCGACTGCCCGCTAAAAAATAAGCAGTGTGATCGAATTCGCCGTTGCCCGTCCTGAATTCAGGGTTGTACATACTGTATATATATATTTTTTTTCATTTCAACTGTTGAAGGGAAATGTCATGTTTTTTTGATCATAGATTGCTGAAAGTTCTTCCAAATTAAATTTTTATTATTAACTTCTTAACTTTCTAAACAAAATCTTAAATTTTAGTCAAAATTAAATTTCCCTGGTCTTAATTTTCTTCTCTCTTGGTGTGATACGATTTTATCATGACAAAGTATTGAATTTATACTTCTTAAATCCGTCATCGTACAATGTTTTCATATGTACTAATTTTGATCGTTTATTTCAGGAAATGTTTTATGTATTTTCAATGTTCACGTTTTATTTTATTTCTTCACTATTTTTCATTTATGTTGCCTTTTGTTTTACTTATTTACCAGAACCCTGGAATTGGTTGTTGTTGTATATATTTATCTATTTTGCTGTGTTTTGCAACCTTATTTTATATATATTTTTTCCTCTGTATCCGTGACTTACCGTAATGATTTAAATTTTTTTTCTTCATCCAATTATTTCGGTTTTCGGTTTTTTCAAAATCGTTTTCATGGCCTAATTTACTATTACCAATTTGTTTTATTTACTTAAATTTTCTTTGTTCAATAAATTTAATTTCTTCTTCTAATTTTCTTAAATTTTACTCATTTACTAGGTTAAAATCTCATACTGTAAGATGCGGTTACGACATGGTTAGGGTTGGTTTATTTTTTTTTATTTTATGATTGTCCATGTCTCATTTTGGTTCCTATTTTGTTGAAAAATTTTCGTGAATTACGACACGCATTTAGCGCTATAGTCACTAATTCTAAATACTCACACACATTTTCTGGACAACTTGCAGAAACTTAGGTAGTACTGTCTCTAATCTCTTATTTGCTGCTTCTACCGTCCCTCCTACCCACGATGTGTTAGGAGTGAAGTTTATCTGTTTAATATTGAACAAATTTTTCAATCTTGCCACAATAGCGTTGTTTATCTCACTTCCGTTGTCTCCGCGCAGTTGAACGGATGCTCCATATCTAGCTATGAGGTGAGAAAACAACCTTTTAGCTATTTTTTCTGCTTTCTTATCGGAAATTCCGACTGCAATTACATAACGACTGAAGTCGTCAATTAATGTCATTATAATACGTGTTATAATAGTGTTCCTGTGAACACTTTTATTCAAGGGTCCAATGAGATCCAAGCTCCATAAATGACCTGGTCTGTGTAGGGGTTGGTAGGCTCTTAGCTTAGCCTTGAGTGGCTTATTAGGTCTAACGTAAGCTTGACATACTTGACAAGTTTTAACGTAATGAGCGATATCGTCTTTAGTACGACATTCTCGTTTTACGTGGCCGGGGGCTAAACAACGGTAGCACGTTTTGACTTGGTTTACATTTGTGTTTACGGCTTCAACATTTTTAGCTTTAGCATTACTAAGCTTATTCATACCTTTCTCTAATGAATTCATTTTATCTAGCATTGTGCCAAAAGCTAGGTTGTTAACTAACGTATTTGAAATTTGTTTAGTACCTGATTTAACTTAAACATGGTATGCATTTGTGATGTCACGTGAACTTCGATTTCTCGTGGCATAGCGTGAAGAAATACTGAACGCATTCCGTCATCCTTAGCTAATTGTTTGAAAGCTCGCTGTGATTCTGAGTCTGAAGGTTTAACTCTCCAAAGTTGTGAATCCATTTTCTCTAGCCTGGCAGCGAAAAGTTCAATAGTTTCTCCCTTTTTGAGTCGCGCCGTGTGAAACAAAGTTGGGGTGACGATTTCACCTCCGCAACCAAATCTATCGACTAAAATTTCCTTAAAACTGTCCCAATTTTGGGAAGTGGCTATATGCGGATTCATGGCTAAATAAATTGCGACTGGGCCTGTACTTTTACTACATGCAACCGAAACTAGTTCTGAATCTTGTAGTGCGCAAATTTTCGACCATTAACGCAAAAGCAAAAATGTCTAATAAGTCATCCCCTGCAAAAGGCAATAATAGTTTTCTTGGCTGAACGTAATTCTTCCCAAAGTCTAGACTTATTTTGTGAATCCCTGCTTTGATTTGATTCGGTGATACTTTTCAGTACTTCTAAATGATTATCATTTACTGTCTTAAAGGCTATCGCTATTTGATTGTAAACATACTGCTAAAGTATGATCCCAAAATCTTTTGAAGGTGAATTTCGTCCATGATAGTACCCTGTTGTCCGCTACTATGATTTCGGGGTTAAAGTCAGCAGTGTTTGATTTCCATTTGATTTCCATTTGGGGATTTATTACTACATTTGGGGTAAGGGGAACATGGGAATGATTCGGTATTTACGAATTTGTTGGCACGTGAATATTAAGCGGTGTTTGAGCGCTTGTTTGTATTTGCAAGTTAGGCATAGTTGGTGTCAAGTTTGGTGTTATATGATTATGCTGTGGCATTACTAAATTTAACGGCACGGTTTGGGTTAGTGACGTAGTTTGATTTTGTGCCACATTTTGATTTAGTGGCAAGTTATGGCATAATGACACATTTTTTTTTGTGTGTACCTGATTATAGGTAACATTTGATTGTTCAGTGGTGCTATACTTGGGAATTTAAGGGTACCTGAGTTGTACGTGATGTACGTTTATTATGTGGAGACCTAGATCTAACCCGATCTCTAGCGTTACCCTTATTTTGAGTAGAGCGATTAGCTGAGCGATATTGAATTTGTTTGGGAGGAGGCAAATTTAATGCGTCATCGATCTCGTTGATGGTATCAGAATACTCTGATTCTGTATCCGATTCGTTTTGGGTAGTATTAGTATTGTCTAAATTAGTCATGCTGACTGAAGCATCTGTGAATTCCACAAAATCTTGGCGATTCACGGGTTTTCTAATTTGTCTGCCTCTCAAAAAGACTTGAACTGTGCCTCTAGCACGATTACTTCTAGTTCTAGGCATTATTTAACTAGATTTTAAGCAAATATTTAAACTTAAGGTAGAATTAAACTTAATTGTAGCACAATTCTTCAGTTGTAAGCAGTTACAAACTTTTTTCTACAATTTCTACAAATTAGCACCAAAATGATGAATTTTCCCTTAAAATTGGAAAATAATGTAGTTTCTCCAAATGTTATCACCTGAAGTCGGCGATAAATTGATGGTGGTAATTTTAAGAGTAACCACGACCAGTTTCACATAAACTTAGTACTGTAGTGACTAATAAACAAGATACACTAAACTCAATTTAGGCCTGTAAGTTGTATCCAAAATAACTGAAATTTCCCCTTATTGTGGAAAATTTAAAGCAAATCCTCTTTAAATGCACACAAGATAATACACTTGAACATATTTCATAGCATTGAACATGTCAACCGACTATTTTCATAAACAATCGCAAGATATCAGCAAAATCAACAATGTTATTTTCCAACAAAGTTCAACTCGCGCTACTGTTCATAAATAGGCTACTAAATTTTCCCGTACTTTTGAGTGTTAAAACCCTGTTTATAAATGAACCAACTATCGTTGTTGACTATCGGAAAAATCAGACCCGAATTTTAACGCTAAAATTTCAGCTTTTTAAAGACTGTGAAGTGTGGAAAATGGCAGTACTTCCTATAAAATACAACTGAATGCTCTTAAAATTATTAGTATTATTTTGTTTCCGGGGATTGAAGGGAATTGAGTCACACTTATGATACCATTGTAATGTTCTATTCCAGTGACCATTTGACCAGAATAAACATTATTATCTAGGATGGCATAAGGGCAATCAATTGTTTGAAACACTAATTATGTATTAAATAGGTAGGCTAAATAATAACCAATCATTCATCTAATACTGGGCCTTTAATCGACACTCCGGCATACACAATATTGACCCCACAATATGACCAAGTAAATCAATGACAATGCTGATTGGATGTATTGAATTACAATTATTCGGCAATGAGTCGAACGAATGGCATTATGGATTAATTCAAACGGAAAACCTAATCATTATTATTCTCTAAATTAAATTAAGGAATCTCGGGTTAATTTAGTAGCATACGTATTATTACTAGTTAAGCTAAATAATCATAGCTATTGCTATTAAATCAGAATACTTAACTCTATAATAGAAGCTTGAGCGAGGCTATCGGTACTCGGCTTTAGCTCGGCGGCGAAGCCCCGTCACCAACTGTGGCACGGCTTCTGGCCTGGCATACTTCAAATTGGGAGCTCCGGAATTTGACTGGCGTGCACTAGTTTAAACAACTGTTGAGCGGCTGATGATCGACTGATATCATGCATTCCGAGGTTTTGGTTTAAATGCTGTAGCTTTATCGGTCATGATCGGTCCATTGTAGTATTGATTTACTATTGAAATACTAAATATAGTAACATTCTGACAGCTTGGGCCCTTATCGCCAAATGGAACCTCTACGCATGTCAATCATTCCATTGTTGCTTTCGGGTTCATTAATTGTTCCCCATATTCGGCGCTTTGAAGTTATATGCCGCTATAATTAATTGTCCCGTCTTGGAGTGATTTATTGTTATTCCTGAAGTGATTGATTATGAGCGACGATCTTATCGTAATTAAATTTACTTCTAGAAAGTCATTTAGGTTCTACAAAACTGTCATAAATATTGTCAACTGGTGATGCCATCCTTTAAACTCTAACAATAGGTGTAATTACACTTGTTCAGGTTATAAATGATCTTGCCGCCTCTCGGTCGTCTTTGTAGAGGACTCCCAATTATATTTACTATCTGGAGTCGTTTTGATCGATCCGAATAAATATTCGGCTCATGCATTTAATAAATGTATGATATTATGCAAATGTGTATCTAATTAATTAGTTGTATTGTTTCTGTTATGAATATTAATTAAGATATTAATTATTTCCTCAAGACGGACGAGAGGCTGTTTTCTTCTCATGTTCTCAGCTGATTTTTTTTTCCCGTTAAAAGTTCAGATAGGTGGTTGTAATTGTCAGTTTCATGTGGCTTTGTTGTTATTGTCGGTTAGGTTAGGAACCAGCTTCGGCATTTCACTTGAGGTAATGAACTGGTTGGGGTTTGGCATTTCACTTGCCAGACTTTCGCCCAGTTTCATGCTTTCTGGCATGGCGCGGTGCTAACTTTGGACCTTCATCACGGCCAAACGGTGCGTTTTGTTGGACAGTTCCCTTCCCTGGCTGGGGCCATTGGTCTTAACCATGGGGACTCCCTGTGAAACTCTTAGCATCCAAATTAAGCTTTGACAATCCTTTTTCCCTCCTGCACTTGCTATCGTTCTTATAACGCTCATGTATGTACTATTACTATTGTTTGTTGTACTATTGTTTGTTGTATTGTTGTCATCCCCTTGACATGTAACCAATTTCTAATATTTGTTCCTTCCTTCCTTTTTTGGGCCTTGGGTTGTGACCCAATACCACTCATGTCTGAGCTAGTCTCCTTCCTTCCTATTTATTCATTGATGTGATGGGTCAAGGCATTATATGGCAGAACTCTTCTTTAACCATAAATGGACTCCCAACTTAGCGTTAACCTTCCCCAACTGGACTCCGGAGTATAAGTATAAAGTTCCCAACTGTAAGTTAACCCTTTCCATGTTTACCTAACCGTTAACGTACGTAGACGTCCCAACAAAGTGAGAGCTCTGTTTAGAAATATGCTGACTCGCCCATATATTAACTGTAAACTGTAAACAATGCTACAAAATTCTTTCTTTCAAGGCCTAAGAATGCCATGTTTGGCAAAGTGTTTATCTTATTACATGACCAATCAAGAATAAATAAGAGGAATTCAACAGTCCCCAACTACAATGTTGCCTGTTTCTACGTTTTATCCTTTATTACCTAAGTGTGATGTCAGTAACGTGATCACAATATAACGATCCACGACGTAGGCCTCTGAACTGTTTATATAATATTGCGTTAAAGAGATACTGTGGCTGAACTTGTTCAGGGACATTTGTTTATTACCGAACTGTCCATCAAGGCGGATCAGCCACGGACTCCCTGAAATCCTGCCCGAATGTAGAGGCAATCTCCAAAAAATATTCGCCTGTCGTCTCCATTATTTATGCTAGCCGTTAAGGGTAACATACCTGACACTCCGGTAGAAACGTATTCGTTGCAACCCACATTTCTGGTAGCAATTTCTGGTTACATAATTGAAAAATCCGTTACTGTGCAACACATTTCTACTAACGATTGTGCTTGGCTTGCTGCGTAAACCACTCACTACATTTCTGGAAACCAGAAGCTACGATGTCAATTCCGTTTCAATTTTGGCAGTAATTCCTTGTAACACCGCTTGGTAAAAAAGATGCGATTAACACTGCTTCGTTACACCCATTCCGTTTGTGATTACAACCAACTTTACCTTACTGCATCCCTATATGAAAGGAACATTGTAACCGGACTTACACGTCACCCGATCAGTTCCTCTTGTTAATAGATGGATCCAGTGATGTACCATGCAGAGTTAAACTACCGTTTTAACGCATTTTGTGTTTACGCAGCCCTTCTGCACAGTCTAAACCTATACCTGCGACAGACTGTCCCAAAGCCTAGTTCACATTTCTGAGCTTATGCATGGAACCATTGGTATTTATAAACGATGATAAATGTATTTACATGTGTTTAGATGCCTTTTCTACGTACTGTTTAACGAGTGTGTACCTTTGTGCCACTGATGCATCTTTTACGAAAACTGTAATACTGGCCTTTTTTCGTACATTTTGCATTGAGGTTTTAATGGCAAGCTTAGTCATAAAGTGTATAAATACGATAACCGCTCTTTATACAAAGAAATTTTGCAATTTTTTTGTGTCAGATTTTCCCTTTTTAGACTAATTTAAGCTGAATAATTAAGTTGTCCCCAACTGATTAAAGCACATTACGTCAAGGAAATTGGAAACGTTAGTATAAAATACAATATGTACAGTTACGAACTATCTTTTACACAATATTTATGTGTTTATGTCCCCTTCCTTAAAGCCCTTCCAAATGGTAAATATAACCCTAATTGTGTATTTGGTGGATGGCTAAATCGTGTCTTCATGCAACTTATGTTTGAGGTTAAAGTTAGTACAATCATTGAATACATTAGACAAACTTCCTATGATCATGCATCCCCAACCATTTTTTCTAGTATTTTGAGTACATGTCAATTTTTGAGATATTTTTTGTATGTCAAGAAACACACTAGTACAACACAACATAGTTTCTTGTCCACCAACTTACTCAGCATGTGCCAGATATAATTTAACAGTGCTTTATCCCTGTCACTGATTATGTTGTTTTTGCCTTTCTTTAATTTTTTTGTGGTTTGTTACTTCTAAATAATTTTGTTACTGCAAATGCATATCAACTATGATACTTTTCAGTGTTTGATGAATGTTGTAGGATCTCTCCTCTTCCGTCGTGGCGTCCGATATTTCCTGACGTCTACCCACCTTTTGGTATACATATCACAACTTTATGTATCCAAGAATTTTATCCTTTTGCCCTGTTGTCACATTGGATGTAGAGTCTCCTACTTCTAGTCAACATTCTACTCTAGCACAGGATAATATTTATAACTTCTCTCTTTTTCCTCCTTTTCTGGGGATATATTTCCTTGTCCTCCCACACTTATAGTCTGTATTGGTGGCATAGGGTCTGGGAACTGCTTCATTAGTCATTAATGCATATCAGTACTATTCTTCCTTTTGCGATGAAGAGTTTAGTGGCTCATGGTCTTAGTTTGTGTGATGACCAGGGTATTCCACCTGGAAACAGTGCCATCTACCGCCTGGTCAGTGGGGCCACGGCCACGATCTTGAATAAGATTCACCGCCACATACATCTGAAGGTAAGGTTGAGTTGAACTTGCGACCAACGGGGCATTCACTATAGGATACTGTGTCGGAGATGTCAATATCGTCGGGATGACTTCTGATGGGGCACCATACAAGAACTCGATCCTCCTTCACGACGTGATCTTGGTTCCAAATGCAAGGACAAACCTCATTTCCTTGGGAATGCTCTTGTGAACTGGGTATAATTGTAACACACGACGAGGGGGTGTATACGTTCGCTCCTCGCAACCTCCCTGTTCACTTAATCTCTTTTTTGCTGAACGTCGAAATCTGTTTGAGACTCAAACTGTTCAGGTACAATTGCCGCCCAAACGTCCGAGACGTGGGGTAAATAGACCGCTCCATCGCCCCTCGAACCTTATCCACAACCTTCATGTCACTCATTACGCCACAGACCCCCGAGACGCTTTCCCCTTTGCCATCCGTCGATGATAATAGGATAGCGTCCAGAGTGTGCCCGCAGTACACTTCCAGACTGAATCTAAGCCCCCTCCAGGAACTTTGCTCTGCCCAATCCCTTCGATTCGGGAATGCACTCCTACACCCCAAAATGAGATTCTAGCTTCTTTTGCTCTGCAGTCGACGATAAGGGAAACCACATTCGTGCCAGGACCCACAACAAGCACTTTGCAACCTAACGCAAGTGATGATGATCCGAATGAGAATGACTTTTGAGTCTGAGGCAGATCCTGCTGTAAGGGCCCTACCTCCGCAAACTTTGTTTATATGCCATACGAGTCCTGGGCCTTCTGTGGGAATGTGAACCTACAGCTTCCTGACCATGACCTTGCAACTTTTAAAGAGGCTATGCATCGGGACAATTGTGAACAATGGAAGAAGGCTAATCAAGCCGAACTTCAAATGCTCGAGGATCTGAACGTCTGGGAGTTCGTCCCGCGTCCTCTGGGTAAGAAGATCCTCCATCCTAAGTGGGTGTTAACCATGAAGTATAATTCTGACGGCTCTCTCCACAAGTACAAGGCCAGACTTGTCGCCTGCGGTACCAATCAGAGACCTGGCATTGACTTCCTTCACAGCGATTCACCCATGGTAAAAACACAATCATTCAAGATCCTGCTGAGCTTCGCCGCAGCGAAGTCCTACTCGATTAGAAGCTACGATGTAGCCTCGGCCTATATAAGGTCTAAATTAGATATCAAGGCCTACTTAACGCCTCCAGCCGGCTGCCCTCGACCGCCAGGGGATGTCGTCTGCCACCTCCTGAAGGCACTGTATGGTCTTCCGTCTTCATGCCGGTGTTGGTTTTTACACGTAAAGGACACCCTGCTCAAGTGCGGCCTTCAACAGTTAGCAAGTGACCCGTGTGTGTTTCTCCTCAGGCGTGATGAACGATTCATGGTAATGTGTGCGCACGTGGACGATTGTTTAGCCACAGGGGATGATTCCTTGATGGACGAAGTCGCTAAGAATATTAATGAGTACGTCACGTTCTTCCAAACCTCAAACATCTTATATTTGGGGTACTACCTCGAGGCGAACAAGATTGGTATCTCCCTATCCTAAGGCAAATATATCGACTGGGTTACTGAAGCTTTCAAACTCCAGGATTCCAAACCCATACGCACGCCCATGGTCCTTTCCCAGCTATTGGCTGACTACGAAGAGTCTCCGCCACGTGATGTATCCACTTACCAAACGATAATCAGTTCTCTTCAGTACATCGCACAAGGCTCAAGACCAGATGTGGCATTTCCGGTCTGCTCACTTTTCCACTTCCCATATGCCCCCAGGACCATACACCTTGAAGCTGCCGAAGCGCATTGTCAAGTACCTCAAGACAACCAGGTGTTATCGGATGGTATACCATTGGGGTGGTAGACCGGGACTCACAAGTTGTTCAGATGCTTCGTGGAGCACTACTTTCGATGGCAATGGCTATTCTGGCTACATGGTAAGCGTGTTTGACTGTCTCGTCTTCTGGAAGGCTAAGAAGCAGAGTGTTACATGCCTTAGCAGTATGGAGTCAGAGTTGGTTGCTGCAACTGACTGTGCCAGAGAACTACTGTGGACCTTTGAGCTATTTACCGAGTTGGGTCTTGTACATTCCCCCGTACCTCTCAATTGCCTTATCTCGGATAGCCAGTCTTTGATCTCTCTGGTCCAGAAACTTGATCTGGGTGCCAGACCCAAACATTATGTTCGAAAGCTCTGGTTCCTACGGGATTTAATGCAAGCGGGGAAACTCCAACTCTGTTATGTTGCAAGTGAAGACCTTGTCTCCGACATTTTCACGAAACCAGTAAGTGCCCCGCATTTACGAAAGGTTTTCGCGCCATTATCATTTTGAGTTGTATTACATTATAAAGTGTCCAGTGTAAATGATATTGCTCATGTCTTAACTAAACTAACGTAATCTTAAGATTTACTCCTATAACAAAGCGTTTCGACTGGCGCCCCTATCCTATTCCAATGTTCCTCTTTATTCATGATTTACTTTGGCTCTTGTTAGAAGCTGTGTTTAATTTCACTTATGCCCCTTTTACCATGTGCTCCCTTTGAACCCATGTTACACACATTTGCTCTTGTTAGAAGCTATGTTACTATTTGATGTTACCTCTTAATATGCGTTCCATGGTATAAACGTGCGCTTGTTAGTAGCTATGTTACCTTTTTTGATGATGTATCTTATCTCTTTCTGTATGCGGTGTGTATTGGTACTACCGCTCTGCTACCCATATGGACTTGCCCCTTCGCACGCCCACGAGGGGAGAGACATCCCCTGTTTACTCGCATATGTCCTTTGTTAAGGTACTGTTATAACCTGTTATATCCAAAATATTCTGTCTTGCCATAAAAGAAAAAGGAAAAAACCTTGTCAAGCTCGAGGGGAAAATGTTACAGATCCCCTTCCCTGGCTCGGGCCATTGGCCTTAACCATGGGAACTCCCTGTGAAACTCCTAGCACCCAAATTAAGCTTTGACAATCCTTTTTCCCTCTTGCACTTGCTATTGTTCATATAAAGCTCATGTATGTGCTGAGTTACTATTGTTTGTTGTATTGTTGTCGTCCCCTTGACATGTAACCAATTTCTAATGTTTGTTCCTTCCTTCCTTCTTTGGGCCTTGGGTTGTGACCCAATACCGCTCATGTCTGAGCCAGTTTCCTTCCTTCCTATTTATTCATTGATGTGATGGGTCAAGGCATTATATGGCAGAACTCTTCTTTAACCATAAATGGACTCCCAACCTGGCTTTAATGGCGCTAATGACCAAGTTGTCGACGCGCCATTAAGCCTCAATCCCCCCCCCCCTGGCTTTAACCTTCCCCAACTGGACTCCGGAGTATAAGTATCAAGTTCCCAACTGTAAGTTAACCCTTTCCATGTTTACCTTACCGTTAACGTATGTAGATGTCCCAACAAAGTGAGAGCTTTGTTTAGAAATATGCTGCCTCGCCCAAATATTAACTGTAAACTGTAAACAATGCCACAAAATCCTTTCTTTCAAGGCCTAAGAATGCCATGTTTGGCAAAGTGTTTATCTTATTACATGCCCAATCAAGAATAAATCAGAGGAATTCAACAGTCCCCAACTAAAATGTTATCTGTTTCTACGTTTTATCCTTTATTACCTAAGTGTGATGTCAGTAACGTGATCACAATATAACGATCCACGGCGTAGGCCTCTGAACGGCTTATATAATATTGCGTTAAAGCGATACTGTGGCTGAACTTATTCAGGGACATTGCTTATTACCGAACTGTCCCTCAAGGCGGATCAGCCACAGACTCCCTGAAATCCTGCCCGAATGCAATCTCCAAAAAATAATCGCCCGTCATTCCTGTCATTTATGCTAGCCGTTAAGGGTAACATAGCTGACACTCCGGTAGCAACGTATTCGTTGCAACCCACACATTTGCCCCAAAAATGGAAGAGGAAAACATTACTCAGCAGGTTATTCTTAGTCCATTAAAAAAAATCGGACGGGGGCCCGTTTTCGTCCCATGTTCCCTTTACGCACATGGGCCAAATTTCAAAAAAAGTGGAAAAAAACCTACCTTTAATTTTCTCGGACGGCACTACAAATTGATCCCAAATTGCGGAAACTCGTTAAATCATCATTAACGTAACCTAACCAAATAACGGCCCCAGTATGAAATGCCAAACTCCAACCAGTTAACTACCTCAGTATGAAATGCAAAACCCCACACTTACCCTAACCTAACTGACAATAACAACAAAACCACACAAAACCACACGAAACTGACAATAACAACCCGCCTACCGGAACAACCCAATAGAGAGCTTTGTCTTTCGTTTATGAAAATAACAATGTTGCGATTTCATAATGGCAAGCGTTCTTTGATAGCAAGTGTCAGATTTTTTCGTCCAATGTGCAGCTTGGATCATCATAGAAACAAAGTACATTATCTTGTTTCATTGGTACAAAGTACGTTATGTTGTTTCATTGGTACAAAGTACGTTATGTTGTTTCATTGGTACAAAGTACTTTATGTTGTTTCATTGGTGTCTAGACGGGATCAACGGATTTAAGGACAAATCCCCCCTCCTCCCCAAAGCCAAAATATTATTTTTTTTATTCATTTACATTTTGTTTTATAAATTTAAGTATTTTTGACTGAGGTCCATTTATCAGAATAAGATGTTTTTCTTGGGTGTGATAGTGGGATGGTAGTTGTTGCTCCCCTCCAAAAAAATCGACCATGGTCGTATTGCATGCGTGAATGTTATTTAGTTGATTTGTACTACTGGAACCTACGTCGCTTTCAATAATGAGTGTAATCGGAGCATTGGTTATGATGGCTTGTATGCGTAGTGATTGTATCCTCCGTTCTTCAACTGCAGGGGGGTATTTAACAGGGGGGGGGGAGCCAGGCGCAGGGGGCGGCAAGCAACAACATTGCTCTTCTGCTCAAACTTGAAGCTTGATACATCCAGCTTGATAATCTTTTTGACATAAGCAGTTTATGTATTTCTTTATCAAATTCTTGTTTTCATTTATTTTTTTGCAACACTTCTTTCTGTTTGGCATGCAAGTCACTGAAAACGCTGCCCTTGATCATTTCTGGTCGCTTCCCTGCAGCTCTCCTTACATCCATGCGACTGATGTGAGCTTAGAGCTCCGCGAAAATTTGCATATAGTTGGCAAAATAAAAAATTTACTTGGCCGTTTTATTTGCTTTTGTGTCCTTGTGTTAGCCTGCATTGCCACCATGACTTAAAAGTATCACAGATAACGTAGAAAATAAAAATTTACTTGGCCGTTTTATTTGCTTTTGTGTCCTTGTGTTAGCCTGCATTGCCACCATGACTTAAAAGTATCACAGATAACGTAGAAAATAAAAATAAAATATGCATTAAACTATCCTCGTTCAGTTTGCGGTCGTTTGAAGTCATGATAACAATTAACTTCACGAAAATCATACATAGCTGGCCAAACTAAAAATTGAGTTGGATCTATTACTTCCTATAGCCCTTCTTATGTGAAGACAGTTTTACCCAGAAAAGGGTTCACTGAGGAGCAACTCCTACCTGGTGTTTTAGGGGAGTAGAAGAGTTACTGATACATTAATATTCCAAACCACAACATCACTGCAAGGATTTGCCTCTTAGGTAAAGCAGAAACGTCAACAAAATCTGTATAAAACAAAACTTAGTAAGGACTTCTGTCAAGTTTTCGCCGTCTGAAGTCGTGATATTAAATAACCTAAAAAATGTATGCCGAGTTGCTTATTTGATTTACTAGTTCGTCTGCTAGCCCACCATCACCACTGCCATTATTTTAGTTAAATCAGAAACCTGAACTAAACTCGTACTTCATGAAAATCGGGTACATTTGACAAAATTAAAAAATGAGTTGGGAAAATTAAGTTGGCTGGTTAGATTTTTGGTAGTTATTTTCCAAATCAAAGAATTTTTAAGAATTTTTAAAATATCGAAGGTACAAAATTTGACAATAACAGAGTTCATAAGCTCCCAGATTAAAGGACAAAAGTGAGCCAAACGTGATAAAATGAGGGTAAAGATTACCCGGAGATCCTCGGAATCAAGGGAGAAAAAGACGAAAATGAAGAATGTCAATTTCAAATGTGGAACCTTTCTCCAACATACCTCAAGTTGTTTTGGACAAAACTGAGTAAAAGATTTCGCCATTTTTTTTTATCTTTCGATACCCCATTTTCGTAAATTGGAGCATGTTTTAAAATGTGGAAGTTTTTTGCAATAATCGTCAGGGATTAAACTGAGCAAAAGATTTCACTATTTTTTACCTTTCGATGGTCCATTTTTAAACAATTTTCTGCCTCCTGCAGACCCCTCCCATACTGCCTTACTTGCACATAGCAGTTGAGTGTCGTTCATTGCAACCTAAACGTCCAAAAATGTACAGAGGGAAGCAAAAGGTATTGTCTACTAACAGTAATCAAATGCAACAGTTAGAATTATCGATATTTTTGTTCTTCTCTGTACAGTTAAGCCAACCCCCAATAGTCAAAGACTAGCTACGGGCCTGTTTATACAATTGTAAACTGAACTCTATTTAATTTAATTTGGAAAGAAAATGTTTAAAAAATCGTAAATTTTAGCTCTGATTAAAATTAGCTTTTACTATCCTAAAATACTTACCTTCAGTATGTGCTAAAATCGACTCAATTTTGCTTTTCTACCCAAATTTTAAAACCCCTTTAACAATTCTAAACTGTAAATATTTTAAGCATTAGCACTTTCCGATATAAAATAAGAAGAAATTATAGATCTCACTCTAAAAGTTGGTGACCACAACATCGTGCCAACTCATCAAGAAATTTGCATTACGATGATAACGTCAGGGACAACTACCGTCACCGATCACCAACTCAAGAATTATTCAAGTTTTAGGAAGGATGGCAAACCAGCATAGATGCTCCACCACTCCTCGCCATCACCAAATTAATGCAGCACCAAGCCCAACTTTTCATCAACAGCCATTTGTCTAGGATCATTACAGGCCTACAAGAAGCAAACACTAGCCACGTAGATGCATTAAGGGAGATTGTTGATAAGATAAGCACTACTCAACCTAGCAATAGCAATAGAAACCAAGACAGAAGTGATGCACATATGTGGGAAGATGTCCGAACTTCAAAGAAGGGGCTCATCAAATTTTCTGGTGAAAACGACACGGTCATTTTCACCATTTTGTTATTAACTGACAACATTAGGAAGATAGTGCCAAACCTTCCCGACAGCGAGCTGATTGCAGCAGCATCACAAGTCTGTAGGACAAACAGATCGTTTCATAGCCTCTAAGCCCTCTGATCTCTAGAATAACAAGCTGGAACGATTTCAAGACAGCCCTCATCGAACGTTTCGGCGGAGGAAGAGCCGAATCTACACGCAACAAATTTCAACGTGCTCGAATGCTGGAAAATGAAGACGTCAACGCTTTGCAGATAGGCTAGAAATCATGGCATCAGAAATTTAGATGGGACAGCCAGGAGAAAGCGACAGCAACAAAATATTAAAGGAAAGAACACGAGACCTGGGTTTAAGATGCACCTTTAAAGCAGGCATGCCAGAGAAATCACAGACCTATTAAGCCATCATGAATCCGAAGACATGTGATGAAATGGTAACCTAACATTGAAGAGGCAGACTGAAATCGCCGACTGGGAAAGTGGCGATACACCACAACCTACATGGAAAAACCCAGCAGAGCAAACAAGAAACACAACACAGCTTCTCCTTCCGACAAGACAGTACCGTAGCATCCGACTACTTGGCAAAAATTATGCAATAATTAGAACAAAAAAAAAGCGAAGTAAGCAACTTTAAGCTATGCAAAACAATTAACGAAGCAAGAGTCGACGCTTTCTAGCCAGAAAGGAAAAACACGCATGTGTTTCAGATGCTACGGCCAAAATCATTTGAGAAAAAATTGTAGGACCAAAGACCACCGATTAGAAGTAGTACGAGAGAGAAACGCACGAGACTGGAAAAATTAGGCAAGCCCATCCCCAGAAGAAACGCTCAAGGAAGCTACAAACAACAAGGAGAAAATCCCTATGCAGGAACAAACCAACAATGAAACTACAACCAAGGAACCTGGGATAATTCCCAACTCAACCTATCCACCTACAAACGCCTAACAACACCAACCACGGAGGTAGCAACGCAAACTTCGTTCAACCACGCAACTCAACAAACCAGCAGCCAAAAAACTAGAAGTCAGCTAAAAAAGGAACGGGTTTTATGAGTTAGTAGGGTACAGCAGCACGGAAGAAATTTCAATCAACGCAACTATTACCGAAAATCCTGAATTTCCATCATTATTCGGTGTCGGTGTCGGTGGAAAAAGAATAATAGGAGAAAAAACATTGATCGCTGAAATATGCAAATGGCGAATTTTCCACAAACTAACAGTTTAAGAGTCGTTCCCGATGGTTGTCAAAACAACCTGAATTGATTATTATTGGCTATTAACACATCTGGGGAAGATCAATTTCTAAAGGCAGGAACTATTCTCGGCCATTGCACAACGGTCGACATAGAATACAATGACGAAGAGAACAATGAGAAAGATCCGGCAGCTCAAACAACAAAAGATAATCCCCCTCCTGAAAACTCAACTCAAACAATACAAAGAGCACAGACAAAAGGTGGCACGGATAAAAGATCAGCCACTACGCGATCTAATCCCGGATCCGACTCGTAACTTCCTTCCCCCTTAAAGGCCCACTCAGACAAAGGGATGCACAAGGACAAAACGCAACACGGAAGAAGGAAACATCAACTCGACATAAGCCAATCCCGAAACCGAATCTGACTTCCTTCCCCCTTCAAGGCCCACTCAAATGGATGCCCACAGTCCATAGACATCAACAGCGTCGGGTCAGCCCACTCAACACTACCGCATTCCGAAACCGAAACCAACCCTCACCTTTCACAAGAGGCAAGGAACATTGACATCGCCAAGATCATAAGGTCAACTCACTCAATGCTACCAGAGGACACAACAAAGGAACAAAGACCATTTTCGGAAGAGGAATGTAATAGCTTGAAATTTTAATTTAATTTGCCAGATTTAAACGAAGAAGAACGCATGGAATTCCTAGAGATGCTAAAGACGCATCGGACGCCTTCAGTAAAAACCAATTCGACCTGGGAACATACGAAAATTACGAAGTGGAAATAGAAACAGGGTCATCAGCCCCAGTGGGGTCGAAGATCTACAGGGTGCCCTTCCATCACCGAGAAATTTTGGACAAATACTTAGAAGAATTAGTCAGCATTGGGGTGATCAAAGAATGAAAATCAGCATGGCTCAGTCCATGCCTACTCATAAAAAGAAGACCTGAGGGATATAGTCATAGTTGACTTACGCGGACTCAACGCCGTTACGGAATCAGCATCAGTAACCCTGCCTATCATCAGCAAAGCACTAGCAAACCTCAATGGCGCCAAATACTTCACGAAGCTAGATTTTCAAATGGGATTTTTCAACTGAAGCTAGCTCAGTCTGCCATGGAAAAAATAGCATTCCAGAGCGCCAACAAGGTCTACTGTTTTTCCAAACTTCCAATGGGATTAAAAGTTGCTCCTGAGCACTTCCAATTCTGCGCACAGCAGATTTTCGCAGATATTTTAGGAGCCTACTGTACTATCTACCTTGACGATGTGCTCCTCAGCTCCTCAAATTTTCGAACCCACCTACTCCATGTTGACAAGGCCCTCTCACTAGTAGAAAAATCGAAAACGAAACTCAGCCCCGAAAAATTTATTTTCACAGCCAAACAAGTCAAATTTCTTGAATTCATTGTTAATGGAGATGGAGTACAGCCAGACAGAGACAAGATTAAAGCCATGTAACTCTTCTACAGCCTAAAAACGTCAAGGAAATGCGCAGATTCATACGGATGTGCGGAGTTTTTCGCCACCACATCCCTTGTTTCTCAGCTTGCTCAATGGGCCTTACCAAGCTCACCAAGAAGAATGCGAAGTTTATATGGGACAAGGAAGCAGACGACGCATTCAAGGGAGTAAAGAAGGCTATGGTAAACACAGCTACTCTATGCCACCCAGATTTTTCCATACCTTTTCACGTAGAGGCTGACGGAAGCGACGTAGCGCTCGGCAGCTGCCTCACACAGGTACACGACGGCATTACCTACCCCCTAGTCTACACTTCAAGAACCTTAACACCAGCTGAGATAAAGGAAAGCACCACTGTGAAAGAAATTTTATCAGCAGTACATGCCTGTGAAACCTTTAGCACCCTTCTCCTTGGTAAATCCTTTTTGTTTGGCCGCAGACCACATGGCATTATTGTTTTATGCAACAGCAGTGGATTATCACCTAAACTAGAGAGGATCCTCACAAGACTAAGGGAATATGATTCGAAATCCAACATAGACCTGGCAAGCTTATACCTGCGAGTGACGCTCTATCACGAGTAGAGATACCAGTTTGTGTACTGGACTCACAATTCCCTGACTGGACACGAAGTCACGTCGTAGCAGAGCAAAAAGCAGACTGCTTTGGAAAAATCTGGCATAGCATTAAAGGGTAATTACATCCATTTTGACATGCATGTTTGACTTTTGGATCACTTACACAATAACTAAACACAAGAATTGCGGTAAGAATACGTTACGTACGTCCGATATAACAATTTAATTACTGCATCATCAAAACACGACACGGAAGTCGCCATTGTTTTGCTGAAACGCGCAGAAATTAATGCCTAGGAAGCTATACACCAAGCTTTTTGCACGATTCTCACCCCCCAGGGTGCTCCGAATTTTGCTCTAAAATATGTGCAGAATTATGCAATTTATTCAACGTAAAGCAAATAAACTGCACCCCCTACGCTTCTTGGACAGGAGGAGGCGTAGAGATTTGCAATAACTTGGTACAAACCGTTTTGAGGAAAATCGTAGCAAACGATCCACACTCATAGGATGACAACTTGGAAGCAGCCTGCATTGCTTTGAATTCTACCCCCCACAGCTCTACACTATTGTCACCCCACCTACTTCACTACGGCGTCGAATTCAGAATCCCCAGCAGCCTAATCTTCGAACCTGCAAGGAAAATTTACAACAGCGGCGACACAGTAGTCAGACTGGAGACAAAACTGTTAAAAGCGTTCGAGGTGGTAGGTCAGCAAAATGCTATCGCAACTCAACGTCACCAGAATTTCTACAACAAAACTGCACGCCCCTACAGATTCATGACAGACGATTACCTGCTAATTAAATCCTTCGTGAAGATTGAAGAAATTTCTAACAAACTATAGAAAGTATAGGTTGGACCTTATAGACTACTAGAATTCATAAATCCAGTCATCGTTAGCGCAGTGCACTACCTGGACCCCTTCAATCATTGCCGGCCTCACTTCATGCAACCGAGAAACCCGATTCAGCCTTTTTTTACACCCAATGACTTGGATTTGGCAGAAATCCAGATCGGAGGACTGAACGAATCCGAACCAAAAATCAGAGATTTGATTTTCAAACTACATCTCGACCCAAGCGACCACGCTGCAGAAATCGATGGACCTTGCTTGCACCCTCAGCAAAAGCTTACTCCTCCACAGCAAGCTAACCCCCAGCTTGGCCCCCCTCATCAAGCTTACCCTCAGCAGGAAAAACCACTCCATCCAACGGAGCAGGAAACAGAAAGCGTAAGCTACACGAACCTCACACGTCTGCAACGTTACAGAAACGTTTAAGACTTGGGGAGCAAGAATTGGTAGAAAAGCGTAACTTACTCCTAAACCACGGTTACCTGACCCGTTCCAGCATTAATACTCCAAAAATTAGGCGTAAGCGTAATTTCGATCAATCATTAGTGCAGGATCACAAGTAGCTAACCCGATTCACCCCCCCCCCTTCTCATACTGGGGAAATGTCGTACAAATGTGAAGAACGTGTTCGAGTGTTCTAAATCACGTTAAGATTCACTGAACGGAGAATTCATTCGTCATACTAATTAATTACGTAGCACATTGTAATAAGCAAACGAATTTGATCCTTAACCGAAAAATTCATAACTATAAGTGCATACGATTTGCTAAACCAAATTCGCAAAGTCAAAATTAGCACGGCAGTTGCTGCACATAGTGAGAGAAACATGTTAAGTGTGACGTTACTGACGCTGGCAAATAGCAAACCCCCAACTCCCACAACCGTATCGATAGCCTAAAATTAGAGAAAATGTCTATAACCGAAAAATAAGTAAATCAATCTTGTCAGCTATAGAATCGTAGATATTTCAGTTGTCAGCGATATGTCCCATTTCGGCACAAACCTACCTTAACAATGGAGAAAGTTTTACAAATGTGAAGCATGCGGTAGAGCGCCGTAGAAATTCAGTTTTCTTCATAGAACGGTTAATAAGTTGCAAACTACCGTAGAATTACTCCAGGTATCAGCAGGAATCAATTTATGAATTTATTGGTAATACATGATTGAATTTATACGTTCTCCATAATATTTTGGGGGAAAGAAATGTGGGGGAAATAAATGTGAAATGTGCGGGATTAGCGACTCACATCAAATCCAAATTGACGATCGTGCAGAAGTGTGGTTTTGAAAATTGTTTTCGTGTTCAGTTCCGATGATAATACAAATTGGAATTGCGCACATATGATGAAAATTAATTAATAATTTTAAGTTATTTTTGCCAAAGATGCACGATCCAAAGTTACGTTAATTAAAGCTATCACATGGCATAGCACTACGTAAACAGATATGTCAAGCAAATTTACGATCAGTTAACATAAGACATTCACGTCTAAGAATTATAGATTTGCGTTATAACTAATATCCACGTATTTAATTAACAATTCCTCACTGATAAGAATCCAAACGGTTCAGTTCAAACCAATATGCACGTGAACACAAATCATGATGCAAAATTCCAACTCGAACAATGGCAGAAAAAGAACTTACCCAGTCAGTCACGCATACCAGCAAAAATCGTACTTTAGAAACGTAAAAATAATTCCTAGAAACGATGTACGATTAACCTCGATACCTTTATGGAACCATACATGCTAAACTTATGTACGGATGGCATCCAGAACTTAACTGTTATCGTATCAAAAAGACGGAGTCCCGTCACATTGCATGTTCTAACGCAAGCATAGAAACAAAAATCAATTAAGATAACTTGAAGGCCATCCAGAGCCCGATCATGTCCACCTACGTTGACCACAGTCGCCTATATAAACCACAACCACCTATAATGAGTGTGGCCACTTAAAAATTGTAAAACCCGTAATTACCTAAGAAAGGAACCATACTAAGCAAATAAATCACGATTTTGAATTTTCATCAGGCACAACAGACGGAAATACGAAATCAAAATATCTTATAATGAACCAAAAATAAAAGGAAAATTAGTCTAACCGAGGTAAACCATCACTATTTTATTATTTAATGAAATCCATAAATAATAGGCATTTTGAACGGAAAAAAAACAAAAAAACACTCGGGCCAGTCTGGTTCTGGCGGCGTATGGATGACCTGAACGCAGCCGGGTAATGTCTACCTGGAATGGTTTTACAAGCAGCCAGACGACAACGACGTCGGGATCAGGTGCCGGAGGTGCCAGTTCTACGGTACCATCTATTTCTTCCTCAGGCGGAGAATCGGCAGGCCCAGCCTCAGGCTCGGGCACAGGGGCATTGGAGGATCAGCAACACCGGAACCAGTCATCCGGAAGGAGGAATACAAACTCGCGTCCAGGACGTAGTCGGATACGACGTAACCAACGTCCTCATCCAAGGCACGAGTGGCAAAGGCAATGCTCCGAGCCTGTTCCTCGAGTGAAATCTAGAAATAAAATTACAATGACTTGAACATAATATAAGACCATTTCGAATGTAAACATTAATTTAATCATTTACACCTAAACTAGCCTAAACCATCATGACGAAACTCGAACAAATCCAGAATCTAATAATTTTTTTGATTAATTTAAAGTAGGGATAGACCGGGTAACAAAAAACCGAGTCCGAGCCGAGTCCTAGTAATTATGAGTACCCACCGAGCCGAGTCCGAGTAGTAAAACCGGGTTTAATTGCAGCTTTTTTTACTTTGGTTTCGTTTTTTTTTTTAATATTTTTGCTTTCAGTCATTTTTATTTTGCTTTCGTCCAGTTTTGTATTGCGCATAGTATAACAATGAACGAAAGCAAAAAAAGGACGAAACCAACTTTAAAAAACTGTAAAATACAAGTAATTCTTTCTTCCAAATTTTTTAATTATAAAGTAAAATGAAAAATAAAATGCATTATGGTTACTTAGTCTCCCAATAAGCCTTTGTTGGCTTTAACCTTTTAAGCAACGATGTGGCCCAAGTGGAGTAACAACGTATATATACGTCGAAACTTTTATGGGGATGCGCGGGTCGAAAAATGTAATTTTCGGCCAAAAGACCGACATGAGAAAAACTGAAATTCACTACCCGATATGTTGTGCATCGATTTCTGTAAACAAAACGTTGTCTATACTTTTACAAAATGCACTTTAGTTGAATGCAGTCTCACTAAAAACTGCAAAAATGTGGTGTTCATTCCTTTTTCCGAAGTTCAAAAACAAAAAACTGGTCATTTTCGATAGCGGTAACGATCAAACCATTTGACTGGGCGCCACCATCTTGGGTTCATTGAAGAGCTGGAATTCCCCTCTATCCGAGCCTCTCAACACATTTTCTCGATGTCCGTTTGACATTGGCCAATCAGATGGAATGTAAGAGGCTGTTTCTGGCAGTCTCGAGCTGCCTTTCCAAAGCAGTTGGAAGACCGTGTTCCGTCATTGGCCAGTTGGCACCACGTGACCGATTTGGCATGCTCTCATTGGCTGACAAACGATTTCACAATGGCCGCCATGGCGTGCTTCGGATTTCACGTGACCGCTTACGTTCAGTTCGTTGTTGAAAATCACGAGAAAGATGATGTTTCACAACATTAAAAAATTAAAACAGCAGCTGCGATGTACAACTAAAATGGTAAAGGAGCCCATAAACCTTCACACTATCGCTTATCAGGTGGGAACAACGATTTTTAGCGTAACTATCGCCGACTGATGGACGCGTTTTCTCAACACGGAGATTTTCAATTTTAGTTCGTTTACAGCCCGTAATTTAAAAAAATTGGTTCTCCGAAACTATTAAAGCAATGTATCTGATTTTTTATGTCCACATTAATGAATATATATTGCGTGCAATTGTAGGGGGATCCAGAAGGTATAAAGGAAACTATGAAAATAAAAATAATTTTTTCAACAAATAATTATTACCCTGTTTGTACTCGGTCGAATTTTTACCGAGTCCGAGTCGGGTTAAAAATAGCATAACCCGGGACCGGGTCGGGTATTTACCCGGACTCGGTCGAACCCTAATTTAAAGTTTGCTTTAACCTTCCCATCTCCCCCTCCCCCCTCGGTCCTCTCGACTATTTTGTAGTTTGGTTGGTTAACGATTCATCAACTTTTACAGAACTAAGTATATCTAGCCTTCTCCTCCCCCCCCCCCGATAAAATATTGCGTCACATTTATCAGAATGAACAAGAATAAGGATTCAAACCCATCTCTTCAAAAACAAAAATAATATATATATGAATGAAATGAATTTTTCCCTTTCGAAAAAAAAAGTTAAAGTAGCGATTGCCAACATCAACTAGGCCATGAATAGTAATAATACAGACAATCAGACGCAATATTTTCCAGAGGGGCCCCCCCCCCCCATTTCAAGCAGAGGATGAATTTTTGGGGTGTACAAAACTAACACGTTTCGGCTTAACAAACTTAGCCATTCTAGTAATTGTCTAAAATTATTCTATAGACAGCAGTCACAAATTATTCTAAGACAGCAGTCACAAATTATTCTATAAGACAGCAGTCCGAAACTCCACCCCCTCCCCACCCCTCCAATTTTATTCTCCCTCCCCTACCCTTTTTGTTTTCCTCCCCCGCATCTCGCAAGAAGTAAGAGAAATTAAGCAAATCAGTCTCGAATTAAACGGAAAAAAATACACAAGACAAAACGTAATTTCGAACAAGAAATGATCATTTTCAGATAAAAATAATCCACAATGAAATATCTTTATCCCGTTAAGGAATACTCATGCGAAAGTCATTCCGCATCAACTTAGTAAGGGCCTGGAATTCTAGAAAATGCTTTCAGAAGAAATTGATTTGCTTAACAGGCTCGATAACCACTAACAATAATTGACTTACAGTATGGGGAATAAGCAACATAAACTCTTAAAAAATTTCACTTCCGGATACCAGCTTCAAACTTTAGGTGTTGAATAAATACATGTCAAAGGCTATAAATCACCCGGGAGACAACCAAAGAAACGATTATGTCGCGTCATTAAAATGGCCACCAAACTGATCCTTTAAAGTCCCTTATCTCAGAAACTACTGAACGGATTTTAATGAAACAGGTCTCATTATAAAGCCAAATTTTTTTATCGGTAATCAAGGTGTCTACATATTTTGCAGTAAATATAATAGTTTTCGTTTTATTCCGGAAATTTGAGATTTTTTTTCATATTACTTCTAATTTCCTTTATTTGCTACTGCCAAAATAAAATATTTATCAAAAATTAAATGTTACATTGTTGAAAACAGCTTTTTAATCACCATACTTACAGAATGGGTGTTATGGTATGCTTGCATATTAATTAGTACACTTTTAGTTAAAGTCTTTATGTATAATTGTATAATGAACAATTTACTAATAATATCATTTTCATTTATGAATACTATTTATTCTCAACAAACAAATTACATTAACAACGTTACTTTGAATGCTTTACTTTGGTAAAGTGCTTATGCTAACGATCTGGTTAGGTTAAGTGTTTACTTGTAATACATTGGTTAAGATTTAAGTGTTGCCCACTAAAAAAAAACTAAACTATGAGGTGTTCAACATTTAGAAGTTTTGTAAATACAATAATTGGTTCCTGTCATTATTCAGCCGTTCTTGAATAATGACCTTCGCATGCACACAAAAGAGTGCAGTGCACCGGAGTCCATTTTTTAAAACAGTGGCACTGTGTACATTGTTCCTTGCACTTCGCGTAACCACTTCCTGGCAATGTTTGCCTACGTCTAGAAGTGTGGTCCACAGTGGTCTCAACCTGTACCATCATCAGTTTTTCCTTCCCAGTGAGATGCACCCTGAATCTGAGGATTTGGTGGTATACATATATGCCTTCACATAAAGCTGGCATTGTATCTTGTGTTCATGTGTAACTGCTGTTTTCGACACTAGAAATTTTTTGGAGAGCAAAGTCACCATCAAGAAAGGACATCCATGTTTTCCACGCAATTTTTGGCCAACACCAGAAAATAACAACACTGTTTCACACCCAGTAAATGCGTGGAAGAAAGACATCAACGCTGATACATCACTGGGAAGATAGATAATTCATGAATGGGCAAATATTGCAAGTTTTTCTTGGTGCCAAACTCAATCCACGGTTCTTTAGTTTCTGTGATGCGTGGAAATGCAAATAAAGCTTTGGAAACCACATCCGAATCTACTGTTTTAATAAGAACTTTGCTGCGTCCATGTAAAGCAGCATCCGACGAATGCAGAACAAGCCTTCCATCATCATCTCCATGCGATGATGGTGATATTGAAAGTGCAAAATACTTCTTTGCCAGGGCTTAATGTCGGGGACTCGAGGTGTAGGTGTTGTTGCCGCGGGTCTTACCGACGTATGTTGCGCATGGGGGCAGAAGGTGAGATCCATGGATGGTGGTTACGTAGGTAAAGTTCTTGACCCCCACGAGCCCAATCGCCACGAAGACGTCGAGGTCCGCAGAACCGGGGTAAGGCAACGGGTAAATTCGAAATAAACTGATACCAATTATTGGTGGTCCAACACTCCTTGTTTATTTCCCCCTTTGGTGGTACGACGTTGGTCCCGGCTGATTCAGTACTGTCCTTCGCCTGTCTCTTCACTTGTATCAGCTTGTGTTCACACATAAAGGCTGTCTCTCATAATGGTGTTGCTCACCCAGGGAGAACTAGAAACACTGTTGGGAAGAACCCCCGTTGTCCTCTCTACTTCCGTGGGAAGTCTTCGGCGGCTAAAGCCAAGTTCCAGTCGGCTAAGAAATAGGCCTAGACTGGGCAGCCATATTGTTTTTCTCAAGAGAGAAAACTGACAGGCGTTTTTACTCAACAAGGAGCTGAGAGAGAAGAGATACAAAAACAAAACGTGAAAGAGAACAAGAGTTAGAAGGTACGTAACAGTGAGGGGCCGAACGTGGTTATACAGGGGGCAACAATTAAAACAACCTGCTTAAAGCAGTAAATCGTCCCTGAGAGTATAACAATCTGGATATCATTGTTACTAGTGAACAGTAGTGAGCGTGTAAAATACGTAAGAGAGAACGTTGTTACAAGGTGTTATCAACAACAAACTGTAAGAGTACATGCATCGGCCGAAGACTATTGTTGTTAAAAGTATTGTTTACACAAACATTGTCTTTACTCAACAGCTCAAGTGTAACGCCGGCGTCAACGATGAAAAGCACAGCGATGAGCATTAGAGATGCTGTCCCCACGGAACGAAAAAGGGAGCTAATTAAGTGGGAGAGGGGCGAACCTTGGGGTACCAACAGGGCCGTTTATGAAGTGTAGTTAAACGCTCCCACATAATCCCCCTCCCTTGCTAACGGAATAAGGGGGGCATCGCTAATGGGTTTGAGCGGTGGGACGGCGTGTGTAAGGGACATCAGTCGTGAAGTCAAAAAAAAACAACACAACATGGGAAACGCGGCACAGGGTGGTGCCGCATCCCTTATGAAGATAAACGGCAAAAGCACAATCGCACATGTAAGTAGCGAAATGGGGTGAACATATAATACGTTAAAAGTTTAGTTAAAAACAAACTGAAGCAATAAAGATAAATTGTAACGTTACGTTAAAATTAATGCTTAAGCTCAACAACGTATCAAAAATAGGTTAGGCGTAACCTAGTGGCCCAAGTCAAGTTACAGGGGTGGAAACTAGGAGGAATTTACGTTTGCAATAAGTTTCAAATTAAAGTCAAGGAGGAAGTGTGACAAGCGGTCAGGGGACACAGCCCGGGTGAGCAGGTCAGCTACGAGTTCACAGCCAGGGCAAAACTGCAGTCGTAAAATGGTTTCATCGACCAAAGAGCGTAAGAACCACACCTTATGCGCGAAATGTTTCGTCCGGGTGCAGCAAGCTTAACTGTATACAATGTCAATCCCAAATTGGCTATCGGAATAAAGTGTACAAGGGGAGCCTGACAATTCAGGTAGGTCAAGTTCAAGGAACATGTAATGAACCCAACGTAAATCCTTAGCACATTCGGTAAGGGCCATTAATTCGGCCTCGGCACTGCTGAGGGCAACCATTTTTTGTTTCAGTGTCCTCCATACCAGTAAGCACCCAGCAGCCTTAATTAAGTAGCCAGAGAAGCCCCTAGCGTCCTCAGTCACACTCCACGTAGTGTCGGAAAAACCGACCGCAGAGGAAGGTGAACGAGAGGAAAGAAAACGCGGAGTTCTTGTGTACCCTGTAAATAACGCAAAATGCGTTTAGCAGCTAACCAGTGTAATTGAGTCGGCTTGTGGCTGAACCGGGCTAGGGTGATTACAGAGTAACTGATGTCTGGCCTAGTGTTGGAGACCAAAAACAAAAGACTGCCGATCAAGGATTGATATAGTTGGATATCGGCGGGTTGTGATTGAGAGGCATGATCTAGATTCTGGCTAACTAAGGAAGGAGAGGACACTGGGCGGCAGTTTGTCATACCAAAGGTCTCAATGACTTTACGGATGTACGCTGGCTGAGAGACATAAATACCATCACCGCCCATCTCAAGCAACAGGCCTAAATACAAGGCGTTCATGGTTTCTACGATAGTTAGGCTATGTCCGATGTCGGTTAGGGCGGCGTCAATAAGGGCGTTAGGGCCGCCCAGGCACAAATCGTCGACGTGCACGCCGACCAGTACGAGCTCGCCCCCCACATGTTTAAAGAAAACACAGGACTCCCATTGGCTTTGGGTGAATTTACATTTCTCCAGGACCGAGCAGGGTTTCAAGTGCCATTGGCACCCAGATTGTTGTAAACCGTAGATAGCACGTTTAAGCTTACATTTAAGCTTTAAAGGGCGCCCCCCTTTTGGGGGCTTATAAAATCCGTGGGGGGGGGCATAAATAGATTTCATGTTGGAGCTCCTCGTGGAGGTACGCAGAGCGGATATCTGCTGTCCTGAAAGCATAACCCTTATAAGCGATCACAGAAAGCAAGAGGCGGAATGAGCTTGTTCTTATCACGGGAGAGGAGATCTGGTCGAACTCAAGGCCTGGTTTGGCTGAGCACCCACACGCTACAAGTCGCGCCTTGAGTTTCTTTAAGCTACCATCTTTATTGTATTTCCGGGCAAATACCCACTTAGAATTCATAACCTTCAAAGCGGTTGGGGGCTTTTCAATCACATCCCAAACCTGCATCTCCTCTAAGACAGCTATTTCGGCCTCCATAGCTAATTTCCACAGTTTACCTTCAGGCACCCCAATAGCGTCAGCATAACCGGTAGGCAATTGTTGGTTTAAATCAGCAGCATTACAAAAAGCCCACACCTCACGCAAAGTGAAATGGGCATAAGATGGGCGCTTTCTTCCCCGGGCAACTCGCCCACGCCCCCACTTACGAAAACGAGGTACGGGGGCGTAACCACGAAGATAGTGAAGGGGAGGAAATAACCTCCTAACCGGGCTTTCGACCCATTGATATAAAGGATCGTGATGAAAAGTTAGGTTAGGTGGGAATGGCATAGGGAGACAAGCGGCGGCGCATTTTGGGGAAAAAGAGATGGCAGCAACATTAAGGGTGGAGGGGATTGGGACATTTTGGTTATTTGGTGCACAAACAGGGATTATAGAATGTTCATAGTGCGTTTCAATATTTTCAAAACCATACAAAATACCTGTAATACCATGCATCTTAGCAATACTTAACTCCCTTTGCACAGTTTCGCCTGTAACCTCAAATGATTCATCTATGACCAAATCTACATTATACAAGTGATTACGCCGTTCTCCAAACATCACTAAATTGTGCGGCCTCTTTTACTCACGAATGTACACACCGCTGGTACGAATATTGCTGTTTAGCCCTGCATTTATTAGGCGAGATGCCGACAGAAGATTTTTTGCAGCTGAGGGCATCTCCACCACATTTTTCAAGATAACATGGTGCTTTAGTGGGCGGCCTAAACGATCGCGCCCTTTGACACGCAGATCACCCACCAAAACACCAGTGGCTGTTACACCATTAGCGGCTAATGCTATGCAAACTCTGGGACATCTAGATCTTTCTATGGTTTTATAGCAATTGGCTATTATCGTTAAGGATGCTCCGGAGTCATGTCCGAAGGTCATATGAAACCCTGATGACTCTTGGCTATAAGATAAAACCTTAGTACTAGTTACATACGTATTTCTTCTGGTAAAATCGTCCGAGTCTTGCAAGTCCATCTTGAGCCCTAACGTATATGCCTGATGTTGCTGGCATAAAAATGGTAACATCGTCCTCATTATTTAATTGTTGGTCTGTTTGTTGATTCACAGTAGGTTGAATAAAGTTGGGACAGGCCAAGTTTGTTGATGGATTTGGTCACCTCTCCAAATTTTGTTCAGAGTTGGCGGGATCTTAAGGACGTTTTTCGGTTGGCTTCTTCCGCCCCCTGGCGGTATCGAGGGGCAATTAAGGCTCACGTGCCCGAATCCTTGACACGTTAAACATCGTGGTCCTCTCGGTCTGTCGTTGGGGTCTATCCTATCACACGTATGATAGGTGTGATTCTGGCTTGAACAGTAGACAAACCTTCTGTTGGAGCGTCTTTGGCGAGTTTCCAAGGGCTGACTCTTGGTAGTTTTTGGTCGGTTCTTAGGTCTTGGAGGTGGAGTTCGTCGATCACTCTTATCCAAGGCTGAACACAGGTCACTTTGTTGTTGGTAGTCTCTACTGTACTATACCCGTGACTCTTGGTATTCGGGTGGAGAATATCTCGCCGCACAAGTCGGGTACGGAGATTTCGAAGAGAGTTGTCTGCTGAGTGTCTGGTGGTGAGGTACCATAGTATAGAGTTGTTGTTGTGGTTTCGAGACGCATAGGTCTTCCATGGGTCCAAAGTTTAGGCTGTCCACCAATTCAGCTTGCAGGGAGGTTAAATCCAAAGCATGACCCGATCTGAGTAGCGATTCCCTTGCGACCAATAATGCAGGGTGTTGCACGCCCCTTAGAGTCCACGTACAGGCTTGTGCCTCCGTTAGTGGGTAGCCTGTGGCCAAAAGTTCTTCAAATATACATCTGGCCCTACGGATGTACGAACTCACGTCTTCCGTGGGTTTGATCTTGATATTCATCATATCGTTGAGTCTGTACATCTGGTGGAAGGGATCTCTGCGATCAAAGTCGATTTGTAGACGTTCCCAGACAATACGGGCTCGCCTCTCATTGTGGAAGGTAACGCTTAACTGCGGAGATAGTGTCTTCAGGAGTATAAGTCTGCATTCGGCGTTTTTCTGGGTCCATGCAGCTATTTCTTCTGGGGTGGCTGCTGCCGCGTTTGGACGGTCTTGCTCCAATACTTCGGGGATCCATCCCTTTTCTTTGGCTAAACAGGTGAATAAAGCACGCCAGTGTTTGAAGGTATATGGGCCTTGAAGGATAGGAATACTCTTGTATGTCTGCATCGTATGTTGTGTCTTACGTTGTCTCTCAGGTTGTATAGGCATCCAAGCCTGCATAGTTGTCCTTGACGAGTAAGGAACCAGAGCGTTGCCGAATGTCCATGGGACAACGGCTATGAGAGCGGATTTCCCTGGTGCTATGTTATCATTCACGCTACCATCGCAAGGCTACTATTCTTGCCACCAAAAGGATTTTGCATTTCCCAGGGGTTTCGCTATGCTACGATTAATGTCGGGGACACGAGGCGTAGGTGTTGTTTGCCGCGGGTCTTGCCGACGTACGTTGCGCATGGGGACAGAGCGTGAGATCTATGGATGGTGGTTACGTAGGTAAAGTTCTTGACCCCCACGAGCACAATCGCCACAAAGACGTCGAGGTCTGCAAAACCGGGGTAAGGCAACGGTAAATTCGAAATAAACTGATACCAATTATTGATGGTCCAACACTCCTTGTTTATTCCCTCCTTTGGTGTTACGACTTTGGTCCTGACTGATTCAGTACTGTCCTTCGCCTGTCTCTTCACTTGTATCAGCATGTGTTCACACATAAAGGCTATCTCTCATAATGGTGTTGCTCACCCAGGGAGAACTAGAAACACTGTTGGGAAGAATCCCTGTCGTTCTCTCTACTTCCGTGGTAAGTCTTCGGTGGCTGAAGCTAAGTTCCAGTCGGCTAAGAAATAGGCCTAGACTGGGCAGCCATATTGTTTTTCTCAAGAGAGAAAACTGACAGGCGTTTTTACTCAACAAGGAGCTGAGAGAGAAGAGATACAAAATCAAAACGTGAAAGAGAACAGGAGTTAGAAGGTACGTAACAGTGAGGGGCCGAACGTCGTTATACAGGGAGCAACAATTAAAACAACCTGCTTAAAGCAGTAAATCGTCCCTGAGAGTATAACAATCTGGATATCATTGTCACTAGTGAACAGTAGTGAGCGTGTAAGAGACGTAAGAGAAAACGTTGTTACAATGTGTTATCAACAACAAACTGTAAGAGTACATACTTCGGCCAAAGACTATTGTTGTTAAAAGTATTGTTTACACAAACATTGTCTTTACTCAACAGCTCAAGTGTAACGTCGGCGTCACCGATCAAAAGCACAGCGATGAGCATTAGAGATGCTGTCCCCACGGAACGTAAAAGGGAGCTAATTAAGTGGGAGAGGGGCGAACCTTGGGGTACCAACAGGGCCGTTTATGAAGTGTAGTTAAACGCTCCCACACTTACTATTAAAACTAGATTAGTTCCTCCTTATTCCTATCTTCGGTTAAATACAGTTTAATATTGAGTGGGACCTTCACTCCAGGTGTGACTGCTATTCTTTCACCAGAACCCCTAGACTTGCAAGTTTGCGACTTTAAACTTCTATTGATATACTTGTCAAATACAATATCCATTTTACTAACTGTTTCTAATATCATCTTCTTGTTTGCCAAAACATATTAACCTGATAATTTTAGCGTTACATTGTCCTCAATGGAATGGTTCTCTGGAGGTTTTTTGGTCGTGAGTATCCGCGTACTTGCATGCTCCTACTGCGCCTACGCGACGCAGTCCTCCTCTATATAGGCGACAGCATGGCATTTATTTTCCTCCAAGAGGTTTAGCAAACCTCGTCGATCTCTGGAATTTGTCTCTGGAACAAAAATCTTTCGCTTTCGCGACAAAAATGGCTACGACCGAAGACTCAACTGCCCATGACACCCTTCCAGGCCCCACTCTGCAATTCAACCTGCTCTTCCGCCTTTCCCTCACGACCACTGGCCGGCCGGTCATGACCGCGTCGGTTATGTCGCGAATGACGAGGACGACTCGGCGCTCCGAGACAGACAACACACCTTAGCCCAGCGTGGGCACCAATGGTAATGTAACACACGGACTACCAGAGTGTTGGCTACAGCTGATAAGAGAGCGAACTTCCTGTTTACTTCTCTTTATATACAAGGAAGTCATATGATGCACTTAAGACTATATACAGTTATGGAACAGCCTATTAGTAGTTAAAGGGGTATCTTGGTAGGTTTAACATATTGACATGAAATTGATGGCTGCCATTGTGGAGCCCACAAGTGATGACTCCACAATGCAGCGAGCGAAAAAAAAAACAGAAAAAAAATAATCTAAGCCTAGCTGGAAATAAAATTATGATTACGAAGGCAAGATGTATTTTTTAGTGCACTACCTATTTTTAAAGAAAGATACATAATTTTTCGCTTTCGAGGAAAAATTAAACACTATTTTTGAAAGCTATTTTTACAAAATAAAGAACTGAAGATGTACATGGTTAAGCAAAATATTAAACATTAATAAACTGGCTGAAAACTTGCAAGTTTTAAATTTCTGTTTTGATTTCTGGAGCAATTTTACAATAAATTCAATTAAAATTTTCAGTGTTGTTGTTTTAATTTTCGTAGCCTTTTTTGGTTAATTTTCTTTTTGCAGCAACCATTTCTGCAGCTGAAACGCTACAGCGTTGCTGTGGATAAACATCTAGCATTCGAGAGATTCGGTGCCAAAGAAGTTGCTTTAGGTTAGGCTTCACCGAAGTGGGAATTGCGGCTCCAAGCAATTTTTTGTTCCGATGTCGGAAGTATTTATGTACATGAAAAGACAAAAAGATACAAAAAAGGATAAAATCGTGAAATCAATTTTTCACACGAACAACAATAAACACTTTTTACCTAATTTTAAAGGTGGACATTTTTAAAATAAACAGAGCCGATTCTCTGCACGAATAACTATGGGACAAAACGCTTTAGCGTTACTCGCTACAGTTTAAAAAGAACTATCATTTAATTCATATGCGACGGATTACAACAAAAACAACGAAGAAATTGTAGCCAATTGGTAATTTTGTAAAAAAAACTACAAATTGAGCTTGTCTGGAGCTCTACGCAGTCTCTTTGAACGATGAGCATTTTGAAGCTGCGCTGTAATATCAACCTGTGTTGGTGATAGCACAGCTTTGCGTTTATTGGGATTCAGTTTCGCTTTTTTGTTAGCATGACCTGGCTTCGGTGCTGATTGCTTAGTGTATGGTGACGTAATAATCGATGAAGATTGCGACCTTTCTGGCTTAGAATTTCCTTCAAGAGGGCCGCTGGTAGTAGTCAAAGGTGATTGGTTATTTACGTTAGCAGACTCATCCACTTCGTGTGTGTGGGGTAATTTCGCTGGAGATTTCCTGCCACCTGGTGACTTGCGTTGTAAATTCTCAGGTGATTTTTCAAGCTGTTGGATTGGTGGAATTTTTCCCTCAGTAACAGAAATTGACTTTCTGGATTGGCCGAGAGATCGACGCTCAGGAACTACGTCAGCAAAACTTGGATTTTCATAATGCTTGCCGCCAGAAGATATGCGTTTGAAATTTGAGCGATGTTGCTCATTACTATTCACGAAAGAATTACTGCTTTTCGCCGTCGGAATTAGTGCGTTTGTTGGCTGTTCTGGATATTTATTTTCGGCGGTATGTAACCTTAGCTGTTGGCAATGTTTGCGAATCATATTACCGTTAGTATCAATGATAGTTTAGGACTGATTACCACATTTTTGGTTAACAATACCAACTGACCATACCCTGTCATTTGTCGTTGAAAAGTCACGATACCAAACCTTTTCACGTATTTGATAAGTTTTCAACTCACGATGGTGGGTGCTCTGTACTTGTTTTAATTGTTTACGGCGTACGGCTGCAATAGGGTCAGGGAACAATAAATCCAGCCGAGACTTTAATTCTCGGTTAAAATATAATTTTCCGGGTGTTGCTTGCGTGGTAGCGGAGATAGTGATTCGTGCTGATAACAAGTAAGAATTTATACTCTATTGAATAGTAGACCCCTGTCGCCGCGCCGCCTTGTAGACTCTCTTGAAATTACGGACGTATACCTCAGCCAAACCGTTGGTCCAAGGCGCAAAACTTGGCCCGGTCATGTGCCTAATTCCATTGGATTTTAACCAATTTTGGAATTCAGAGGACAAAAATTGGGCAGCATTGTCCGTAACTAAGCTGTCCATTAAACCATATAAAGCTATATGATTGTTTAAAACGTCAATGACACGCGCGGACATTGTTGACTTCATTTTATGCACAAAAGGAATTTTTGAATGGGCGTCTACTAGAATGAAAAACATGTAATTGTCCATCGGCCCCAAAAAATCAGCGTGTATGCGATTATTTGGTTTTAGTGGATATTCCCACGCATGCTTAGGGCCTGACGTTTGAATATCTTTATACTCTTGGCAATTTTGGCATGATTTGACTTTATTTTCAATGTCAATCTTAGGCCACCAGACTTTTTATCTAGCTAAACTTTTCAATTTAACTATGCCAAAGTGAGCACTGTGTAGATCTTTCAAGATTTATCACCGCAAGGCCGTCGGCACCAGGACTCTATACCCCCAAAATAAGGTTTCGTTTTCGACCGAGATTTCAGCATGACGTGTGAAGTACGGTAACACATCAGGAATTTCGCATTTGTCAGGCCAGCCATGGTTCATGTAACGATAAACTTTTTAAAGGATTTTATCACGTTTACTTTCAAGAACGAGTGTCTCGTTTAAAACTGGAAGATTAGAAATAGTTTCTAAAACAAGAATATTATACTCGAATTTGGGAGGGGAAGGCGCGATAACGCGTCTGCCGTCAAGTTAAGTTTACCGGGAATGTGTTCGAATTCGTAATCGTAAGCATTAAACATCACTGCCCAACGCTGAACTTTGGCGGCTGCCATCTGCGGTATTCCTTTTTTAGAGCCAAAAACCCAAACTAAAGCCTTCTGATCAGACTGCAGTATAAATCGCTGACCATAAACGTATTCATGAAAACGTTTCACTCCCCAAGCCGCTCTGAGTGCTTCCCGATCAAAATGCGAGTAGCCCCTTTCCGCTTGAGTGAGTTTACGTGAAGCGAAAGCTATCGGCCGTGATTCACCGTTTTTCATGACATGCATAAGACACGCGCCAATTCCGTAGGGTGAGCCGTCACAAACGAGTTTGAGCTTTAATTTCGGATCGTAATGAACCAGAACTTTTGATTTAAGAAATAATTCTTTTACTTTACTCACCGCTCGGTCGCATTCTGCCACCCAAACCCACTTCACACTTGGGCTTAACAAACGTGTTACTGGTGACAGAATATGAGCGAGATTTGGTAGATATTTTGAGTAGTGGTTTACAAAATCCAGAAAGCTCTGTAGCTCTTGAGTACATGTTGGGTTAGGAGCGTTTGTGACTGCTTCGATAACCTCAGGGAGAGTATGCAGGCCTTCTGCATTTATCATGTGGCCTAAATATTTTAACTCAGGCCGCGACAGTTTGCACTTCTCGATCCTAAGTTTGGCTCCTACATCTTGTAAAGCATTTAACAGTTTATTTAACAATTCGTCGTGCTCACCCCTCTTCCCGCTCACCAGGATGTCATCATAAAACGGGAGACATTTGGAGATTTTACTGGTGACTTGGGTCATTACCCTCTGGAAAATTCCAGGATTGGACGCTAGGCCCAGGGGTCCGCAAAGCCATCTAAACAAACCCAGAGGTGTATTTATTGTCAAAGCTTCTTGTGACTCTTTGTGGAGTTCAATTTGCAGAAATGCATCCTTAAGATCGATAAGGGAAAATGTGTCACTGCCTGCCAACTCACTGAATAATTCTGCGGCCGTGGGAACTGGATAGTGGTCGACTTCAAGTTGAGGGTTCACGGTGATTTTATAATCACCAATCACTCGGATTTGACCATCCGCTTTGTGAACTATGACGATCGTTCACCACTGAGACCACTGAGAAGTTTCCACAGGCTCTAGAATTCCAAGGCCAACCAATCTACGAATTTCTTGGTTAACTTTTTCTTTGAGTGCTAACGGAACTGGTCTTACACGACTGTACACAGGCTTGGCATCAGGTTTTAAATGAATTTTTGCTTTAAAATTCTTAAACTTACCCATGCCTTCAGAAAATAGCTCCAGAAAACCCTTCACTATTTCGGAAGTGTCAACTGGCGTAATGCTAGTTTTAATTTTCTTAACACTTTTCTTAGGTTTTACTTTCGTTTGTAGGTTCTAAAAAGGATGGAAATTAACTCGAAAAATAAAAACCCAATCCTTTCCCATTAATGCAGGTTTATATAATTTTGAAACTAAAGCATCCAAATGTTCAATTTGACCTTGAACTTCAACCTTCAGAGTTACAGTATAAATCGTGTTCTCAATTCCGTCAGTGTACGAGTGTATCGAGTACGGACTGAGTTTTAAAGGACAGTCCGCAAAATATTTTTGATGCCACTCAATAGGGATAATGGATGCATCTGCCCCGGAATCAAGTTCCATTTCTAGCTTGACACCATTTAGGCAGACTGGCATTTTCCATTTATGGATTTTCATGGAATTAACTACTACTTTTATTTTGTTGGTTTGTAGGGGAATTGAAATCTGGTCCGCAGCTTGACTCAGTCCAAGAGTATTATTTTTCAGTACAAGATAGTCGTTGCCTGAATCGTTATCAGACCCGGAACCAGACTCTGAATTTTCGGCTTCAACATCCTGGGCGTCTTCACTATCACTTTCGCTATCGCGTTCGAGTTTGTTGACGCGCTTTTTATAGCTGTACTTTTGTTTTGTGTTCGGCCCAGCCTTAAAATTTGTTCTAGAACTTGCTTTAGGGTGGTCGAGTGATTTTAAAGTTCTATTCGAATGACTAGCTTTTCGGCACTCGGCTTTTAAATGGCCGACAGTGTGGCATCGGCCACATGTATAGTCTCGATATTTACAACGTGTTTTCACGTGGCCATCTTTGCCGCAACAATAGCAAATGAAATCCTTACTGGATTTAGGCCTACTTGATGTTTTGCTACATTTTTTAGCTATGTAGTTAACAGCTCTAGAATGGCTTCTCAAAACGCTTTGGTCTGTTTCAGCAGATTCTAAGGATAAAGCTAAGGATGTTGTAGCGTTTAAATCCAGAATCTGCTTCAACAACTCGCGTTGAATGACTTCTGATTGTATCCCCCCAATTAGGCGATCCCGAATCATTTCACTGTTAATATCTTTAATTTTAGCGAAGTCACAATACTTCGTCATTAGCTTTAATGCAGCTAAATATTCCCCGATACTCTCATCTGATTTTTGCGATCTTCTAAAGAATTTAACACGCTCAGATACCATGGAGGGCACTGGCTCAATGTCGTCTAAAACTTTTTTAACGAGCTCATCAAATGGTAATGAGTCGGGCAAATCAGGTGAGAGGATATTAAGAATGCTATCAAACATTTTCTGGCCTACAGATGCCATTAGAAAATTAACTTGCTTGGTTGGTGGTATTTCTTTGGCTAAAAAAAAGTAACGAATTCGGCTGGAGTATTTCTCCCATGTGTTAGACTCGCAATCGAATTCCAAAAATAAACCAGCGGTTTTAGACGAACACATGTTGACGTCATCTTCACTATCACTAGATTCAAAATTTAGATTTAAATTAGAACTAGTTTCATTAACGCTTGCGTTCACTACTGAATTATTTTCAGTTTCACTTTCACTGCTAATTTTAGCAGTTACAGGTGGTTTGCTACCAACACCTGTCTTTGACATAAGCCTACAAAATTAAATTAAATTAAATTTAATTATAATCCTGTTTAACATGCAAGGATTAAACTGGAGCACTCAAGACTACCGGTCACTTATTTAAACACAGAAATAAATCAAGCTCGTCTGTAGCCTACCTAGGTGTATAAATTAACTGCCTACAAGTTAAATTTAAAGGGACTAGGCTTTGAAAAAATGTTTTACGTTCACCATTTGCAACGTTTTACAAAACAACACTTCTGGCCTAAGCCTCAGCACAGACCAGATTTCACTTAGTTTGAGCATAAACCTACGGTGTTAAATTTTACACCGGCACACACTAGCCCGAATATGGGCAATGGCACAATCGAATTTACAAGGGTTAATTTAGCAGCGCATTTTTCGAACCTTCAGGTTTATAGTACTGCCTGTGCGGACACGCCAGTGCGTCGCTCTAGAA
>JAHWFP010230124.1:0-17670 GCA_023313725.1 Lithobius niger | reverse complement strand
GAATTTACAAGGGTTAATTTAGCAGCGCATTTTTCAAACCTTCAGGTTTATAATACTGCCTGTACGGACACGCCAGTGCGTCGCTCTAGAACACTGCCAAGGTAAAATTAACCATAATAAATCCAATTGCCCACTTCGATGCTAGTTGTTAAGGTACTAAATTTAACTATTATCATTTCGTACCACACAGCACTACCACAACAAAATAACACTGTTTGAAAAAGTTTAAACTCTGATAGGAATTCAGAGCACTAATTTTCATTGCCAACATGAAAAAAATTTGCAACTTACCACAAATATGGAGCAAAGATGTGGTTGAAGACCTATCAGTTTAAGTTTTTAAAGATTACCAAAGGTACTGGACTCGTCGCCAACTGTGATGTCCTAGGCGGGGACACACCTTAGCCCAGCGTGGGCACCAATGGTAATGAAACACACGGACTACCAGAGTGTAGGCTACAGCTGATAAGACAGCGAACTTCCTGTTTACTTCTCTTTATATACAAGGAAGTCATGTGATGCTCTTAGACTATATACAATTATGGAACAGCCTATTAGTAGTTAAAGGGGTATCTTGTTAGAGTTAACATATTGACATGAAATTGATGGCGCCCATTGTGGAGCACACAAGTGACGACTCCACACACCCCACCCCTGCCTGACCTTGCGGCCCTCGAGGAAGACCTCCGGTAAGCCAAGACCCTCTTCCGGGAAGCGAAAAGGAAGCTACAAGACGCTTCGTTTCTCCGGGGAATTGCCAGTGTAGTGTCGGGTCTTTTCTGCCCCTTGTAGCTTTGTTTGTTATCAGGAGTTGACCTACGAGTTCTACAGCAAATTGCAAAATGATCCAACAACCCACACTTCGTACATTTCTTGCCCATAGCTATCGTGCAATCATATGAAAAATGTCCGTCACGCCCACATCTTCCACACGAGAATTTGCTTTGTTGTTCTTTCCCATGATGAGAGAATTTGCCTGATTGTTGCTTGCTTTGTGAAAATTTATTGTTCTTGTTATAACTCTTCTGTTTTGGACGTGAGCCAGTGAAATTGGCATGATGATCGACTTCTCTCTCCTGGCTCTCCGCAGTTGCTGCATTGCTTTCACTTTCGATTTTTGCTGCTTGTTTCTCGCTTAACTCTACCATGCGGGCTACTTTTAGAGCACTATCTAAAGTAGCATCTGGTCCTTTTGCTAGGATACGGCGTCGCAGTTTTGGTTTGGCACACTTATCGACTATCTGCTCCAGGAGCGCTGCATTCTCCGCATTCCGATCGGCGTAACCACAATGGCTGGCTGCGACTCGCAAACGGACAACCCACTGATCAACAGTTTCATTTGTCATCTGTCGAATTTGACGCAGTTCATGACGCTGATATAAATCGTTCTTTGTAGGTAGAAAATAAGCATCAAGTGCTGTGATAGCAGATTCATAAGTTTCTGCTGGATCTTCAAGCGTTTCGTAAATTTCTTGAAGTTTTTCACCACCCACATAAAAAAGTTTAGCATACTTGCGTCCATCTGTCATCGTAGCTAACGAATTAATGTAGAAGTTAAATCTCTTCTTCCACTTCCTCCAAGATTCAGATGGATCTGGTACATCAGGATCGAATTCAGGCACACAAATATTTTCTGCTGATTCGGCCATCCTCGTCGCCAGAATGTAGTGTCAGGTCTTGAAATCAAACGCCTTGGTGGCTGATCAACTCCGTGGTTTATTTCCTACATGAACTCGTGCCATTCGCCTCGTGTTCCAGCCTTCCCTACACTGTGTTGCTCTCTGGTGGCGACAACCAACATGAACACAACCATAACACTCCATACGTACAATCTGGATACCACAGCCAGTGCCGAAGCTCATATCCTAGTCGACACGGTATTCCACCAGCACGCAAGATCGCATCCTGGGCCGCCTCCCTCTTGCACCTCATCGGTGAAAAGTGCTGACACTCAAGACTGCGTTGCTTTAATGACAAGCCACGACAGCCGAAAATGCCAGTCGCCCCCGCCCCAACCTGGAGCCAAGCAACACAGACTTGCAGCACCACCGGCCTTCGCGACACCTGCTTTCACGACTCCTGCTTTTGCGACTCCTGCTTTTGCGACTCCTGCTTTCGCGACAAAGGAAGTCACGACTCCGTTCGCTCCCGCCAATCACAGTCCGCTGACGCCTCAGTCATCAACTGTGGTCTTAAGACAGGTTTTGGATTTGCCCTTCGCGACAAAGATGCCAAGCAACACAGCCTTTTAGGAGTCGATGACGTTTCTCTTGCCTCCATGTCAGTTTTCCATCATCACGGGACTCTAACGTTCATCCGCATCCTGTCGCGACATGATGTTACCCAGCATTCCTCATCTCCAGCAACACTTCTTTGTCGCGAAAGCAGCTCCACTCGAATTTGGCACAAAAGCTCAAGCCTCGTTTTGACATCCTGCCCTTCCGTTCCCGGTCCTGGTCCCGGATTGGCTGTTAACGCAGCCTCCACCGAACCGTGATTGCACTCCTTGTCGCGAAAGGGACGATCATCTAACGCTACAACCTAGGCCGGGGTTGTTTTTTTTACAACACTTCAAAATGGAAACGCTGGAAACAACTCGATCAAGTCTACGAATTCCGCTGGCTGCCATTCGGCCTGAACGCTGCCCCAAGAATTTTCACCACAATCGAATTCGCGACAAAGCTTTGATTACACGATGTCGTCTCAATCAAGTTTTTAAAGCACACAACGGCGGCAAGACTCAGGGCCTCGCTCGTGTGAAGAGCCAACAACCGGAGGGGTGAACCAAGACGGAAGTCATTTGTACCTCTGCTGCTTGTCTCGACCGTGGCTAACCCCACGTCTCGAGTGAAAATCAAGTCACCTGTTGCTGCCTACTGCTGCTTGTCTCACTCGTCGCTAGAACCCACATTTTGAGTGAATCAAGACAGAAGGCGTTTGCACCTCTTGCTTCTTGTCTCGACCGTAGCTAACCCCACGTCTCGAGTGAAAATCAAGTCACCTGTTGCTGTCTACTGCTGCTCGTCTCAATCGTGGTTAGAACCCACGTTTTGAGTGAACCAAGATGGAAGGCGTTTGCACTTCTTGCTGCTTGTCTCGACCGTGGCTAACCCCACGAATCGAGTGTAAATCAAGTCACCTGTTGCTGTCTACTGCTGCTCGTCTCACTCGTGGCTAGAACCCACGTTTTGAGTGAACCATTACGGAAACCGTTTGCTCCTCTTGCTGCTTGTCTCGACCGTGGCTGAACCCAAGTCTCGAGTGAAGATCAAGTCACCTGTTGCTGTCTACTGCTGCTCGTCTCACTCGTGGCTAGATCCCACGTTTTGAGTGAACCAATACGGAAGCCGTTTGCATCTCTTGCTGCTTGTCTCGACCATGGCTGGCCCTATGTCTCGAGCGAAAATCAAGACAACCGTTGCTGTCTACTGCTGCTCGGCTCATTCGTGGCCAGAACCCACGTTTTGAGTGAACCAAGACGGAAGCCGTTTGCATCTCTCCCTGCCTGTCTTGACCGGGGCTGACCCCACGTCTCGAGCGAAAATTAAGACATCAGTTGCTGCCCACACTACTGCTCGTCTCATTCGTGGCTTAAAACCCACGCTTTGAGTGAAGTGTTAAGTTAGAAGCTATCTGCATTTCCTACTACTTATCTCTTCCATGGCTGATCCATGTCTCAAGTGAAATTCAAGTCGCCAGCTGCTGTCCAACTGCTGCTTGTTTCAGCGTGGCTAAAATAAAATAAAAACAAACAAAAAACCCACGTTCTGTGAGAAGACCTAGGTCGGAAGACGTATCGATTTCTTGCTGCTGGTTCAACCATGGCTGACCCCACGTTTCGAACGAAGATCAAGTCTACAGTTGCCGTCCACACTGATACCCGTCTCATCTTGATTAAACTCACGTCTTGAGGTAAACATCACTCCAAAAGCCATTGACATCGTTTGCTGCTTGTCTCGCCCGTGACTACCCCACGTCTCAAATGGAAATCAAGTCAACATTTGCCGCTCACACTGGTGCTCGTCTCATTCGTGGCTAACCCACGTTTTGAGGACAGAACCAAGACAAACAGGAACGAGTGGCTACAGCGACTACCTAGTTGCATCCGGTCTTCTGTACAGTTCTGCCACTACCAATACAGATGCACACTTCTCTACTAAGCATTGCACAGTGACTGGATTCAAGCGTCGTGCACTTCCTCCCACACATTAAAAACCATGTCATCCAAATCCAAGCAGATAATACCACAACCTTGGCCTACATAAGGAAGGAAGGAGGAACCAAATCCAGGCTGCTCCACAACCTCCTAACCTCCTTCTAAGATCCTCAATCTCTGTATCATGAACAACATAACTCTACTTCCCCTTCACTTTCCAGGAAACAGGAATGTGATCGCAAACTTACTGTCTCGCCGATCACCCCCCACAGGGGAATGGTGCCTCAAGAAACCCATTTACGAATATCTCTTTATAACATGGGGAACACCAATGTGACCAAGGGGACCTATTCGCCACAAAGCACAATGTCAGACTTCCCCATTACATCAGCCCATTACTGGACAATCAAGCAATGGTCGACACAATGACATATCCATGGCACAACCTGTACACCTACCTTTTCCCTCTACTACTCGACACTCCAAGAAACCTACCCCAGATCTTCTGTCTCAACAAAGGGCTCGAAACTACACCCAAACCTGCACCTTCGTGCGTGGCTACTTTCATCAGACTCCTCAAAAGGCAGGAATTCATAAATATGATGTCATCCGAATCGCCTCTAAGGCCACATCAACAAACAGAATATACGACAGCCACTGGACTAAATGGTTTCATTGGTGTTACGCAAGGGAAATTAATTCAATCAATCCCGCTCTGCCCGAATTACTAAGAATTTTCTCTGACCTTTCGACATCGAGAAACTCGAAAGACTCAACAATCCTTGTCTACCGATCTGCCCTAAAACTCACTTTTCAAGGCTGCTGACAAAACCAATCTCCTCGAAGATTACTGAATCTCAGCGCTCCTTCGAAAACGATCGCCCTACAACAAGAAGACTCGTCTCGGACTGGTATTTAACAATCGTACAACAATCACTAATAGAAGCCCCTCACGAACCAATACAAGACAGTTCCCTTCATCTACTAACTAGGAAAACCAACTTCCTAGTAACACTCGCAGCAAGTGCCCGCTGCTCTGATATTCGAGCACTCTCCGCAGATCCAGCCTTTGCATCTTTGGTCCAAACTTCACATCCATTACATTTCACCCAAGAACAGGATTTCGTGCAAAAAACACAAAACCACCTGAACCACTAAGCCAATCACGTTCCCAGCACTCCACAACTTAACAGGAGACGAACCCGAACGTCTACTCTGCCCAATCCGGGCACTTCGTTTTCTACCTCATCCACGCCCAACACGAAGACTTCCGCTGAGGCAGAAATCAACTCTTCCTCCCAGTGAACTCCCAAACCGGAGAAACCTCAGCTGCAATGATCCCTCGCTGGATTAGGAAAACCATCGACGTTGCTTACGACAAGGCAAACTGGAGCAGGGAAAGAGCAACGGCATACGAGGTCAGAGCAATCTCCACGTCATGGGCACATCATAATGCCATTCCACTAGAAGATATTCTACAGGCAGCTTCCTGGCGACACTCGACGACATTCACCTCCCACTACCTGAGGAACATGTCAAGGAAAGAACAGGGACTACACCGCTGGGACCAATAGTCGCAGCCAGATCCGTGGTCAAGTCCCCTTAAGCACTTTCAGAACGAAACAGAAGCAAGCCCTCCCAGAAGGAAGCAAGTCATCCTGGAAGGAAGCAAGATCCCTTAAAACAACGGTCCCTTTCAAACCCTACGAAAGAGAACCAAATTCCTGTTTCACAACACATATTCTGAATAAAGAGCGAAATTCTCGGAAATTTTTTTGGGGAAGCCTGCTTGCATCCCGGGGTGACCCGTCAGTTCGGTACCCGCCACCAAGATTGACAAGGTCTGCTGATAATGCTAAAATTATCAGGTTAATATGTTTTGGCAAACAAGAAAGAACATTTTGCCGGCCCACAGCCTGGCCGGCTACAAATGGTTTCTTTTTGCCTAAAACATATTTAACCAAGGCCCCCCCCTATCTCCCCCCTCGAGTCACCTCCTGACAGATTGAGAGGAAAATGAATGCCGATATTGGCCATGCTGCCGCTTATACAAGGTGGGGCAGAAAGGACGGAACACCCTTGGCAATCAAAGATATTTAATGTTAAGATAATGAAACTTTGCATGGTATGTAGGCGAACGGGGGGGAGGGGGGGGGCAACTAACCATGAATCAATCACTGACTTTGACGCATAATTTCAAGGTCATCGTGATGCTAACTTTTTAACTATGCTTCGTAGAACTCCAGTTTAAATTAGAAACTTGTAGACATTGGCAAGGGATGGCCATTGCAAAAAAACAGAACGAAATTCGGTACACTAGTTTAGGAGTTACGAAAATTGCAAGCATCATTTTATTGTGCTTACCGAGTGGCTTTCCTGCCAATGTACAGTGAGTGTAAAATTAAGTCCAGTAGTCCTCAAAGTACATGATGCATGCTTGGAAACAAACAGCAACTGACACACTGATGACTTGATACTAGCTCAACATAACCTGCTACATTACACGTATAAACAGAATGATGCTGCAAACTACAGCATCTTATGCAAGTTGGCATAGTTTAGTCACCGCTGTCGTCTAGAAATGAAACTAAAGTTGTTTTTCCCTCAGGTTAACATTTCTGATTTTGTTTCAGATCTGATCACGGTTAATGAATTATGCCAATTTGCGTATGCTGCCAACACCATTACCTACCAATACAATGCATGGTGTACGAAAGAGCCTGACAGAACTGTTTGGCAGGAAAGCCACTTGGCCAGCACAACAGAATGATTCTTGTCATGCCCGTAACTCCTAAACTAACGTACCGAATTTCGTTCTGTTTTTTGCATTGGCCATACCTTGACACTGTCTACAAGTTTCTAATTTACACTGGGGTTCTACGAAGCATAGTTTAAAAGTTAGCATCACGATGACCTTGAAAATATGCGTCAAGGTCAGTGATCGATTCATGGTTAGTTGGCTCCCCGTTCGCCTACATACCATGCAAAGTTTCATTATCCTAACATTAACCATCTTTGATTGCCAAGGGTGTTCCGTCCTTTCTGCCCCACCCTGTATAGTGGAGGACTGCATCGCGCAGACGCAGTGGAAGCATGCAAGCAGGTGAATACTCACGACCGAAAAATCTAATGTAATGCTAAAATTATCAGGTTAAGTATGTTTTAGGCAAACAGAAACCAATTTTAGCCGGCCAGGCTGAGGGCCGGCAAAATGTTCTTTTTGTAGGAACTTACAACGCCTTCAATGTATTGCTGAAATTATACGTGTTCTTGGTGTCAACATGTGTACAAAGGCAAATCATTGATTAGGGCTGATGCAACTGGCATTCGAGCAAGTGCGGTGACTTCACTTAATGAGCTGCAGGTTTTTTTTTAACACAAGATACAATGTCAGTTTTATTTGAAAGTAGTTTATTTGAAAGCAGCTGTAGACCACGAAATCCTCAGATTTGGGATGCATCTCAGTGGGAAAAGAAGACAGATGATGGCACAGGTTCTCACCACTTTGAACTATGCTCCCAGACGTAAGCTAACATTGCCAGGAACTGGTTTCGTGTAAATGCAAGGAACAATGTACACAACGGTGCCACTGTGTAAAAGCTGGATTCTGATGCATTCTTTCATGTACATGTGAAGGTCATTCTTCAAGAATGGGTGAATGATGACAGCATCTGATTATATTGACACGACTTCCAAAGGTTGAACATAGTTTTTGTTTTTTAGTGGGATACATTCATATCTTAACCATTGTAATACAAGTAAGTACCTAGCCTAACGAGCTGACTTAACCTATAACCTAACCAGATCGTTAGCGTTAATACTTTACCCAACAATTATATTCAAAGTCGCTAATGTAATTTCTTAGTTGAAAATGAATAGTATTCCTAAATGAAAATGTTTATTATTAGTAGTATACCGTTCGTTGTTTACTTACACTTTACAAGTATACTAGCCTAATTAATATGTATGCATACCATAACACCCATTCTGCAATTGTAGTGATTTTTCAACAATGGAACACATTTAATTTTGGGTAAATATTTAATTTTGGCAGTAGCAAGTAAAGGAAATTACAAGAAATATGGAAAAATCTTAAAATTTCAGCAATAAAACGAAAACTATTTTATTTATAGCAAACACCTTGACACCTTGATTACTGATAAAAAAATTAGCTTTAATGAGAGACCTGTTTCATTAAAATTCGTTCAGTAGTTTCTGAGATATGTGACTTTAAAGAATCTGTTTGTCGGCCATTTTGATGACGTCATTGCACGTGATGTAATCATTTCTGAGTTTGTCATCTGGAAATGAAATATTTTTCTGCTTATTCCGCATGCTATTAGTATTACAAAAACGTTAAAAACAACTGCGTTCGTTCAACAAAGTAACTAAACGTGGCCACCAACTTCGTCAACCTTAGAATTCTTAGGTGCAACGATCGGAAATTTCGGTATAAATAACGTAAAATAAGTAGCGCATTTCATCAAATTATCATTTATTTACCGCAGCATAACGAACAAGTGACTTAAAAGGTAATCTAAAATCACAGTTGTACCTCGTCGTAGGCCTAGAAAATTCTCGATTGTATCTCATGACAAAGACAAAGATTTCCAATCACCACGCCTAAGAACCGCTAAGAACCAAAAACTTTCCCCGATAACCAGGAAAATTAATGTAAAATCAATAAGACGTAGCATCAGCAAATTAATAGAAATTAATAGACATAAGTTGCTGTAAATAATATTAAGGAAAATTGGAAATTAGCCAACAGCTAAATTATACAATAGAAATAACGTAGTTCACTAAGCCACCTTTATGTACTTACGTTTCGTTGGAGTGGCATGACCTGGATTCGAACCGACTCCCAGTTCGCCCCCCAGATCACTTGCATAGCGCCTTAATCGCTATGGCTACATCCCCCGGCCATATTGATTAAGGCGCTATGCAAGTGATCTGGGGGCGAACTGGGTAGACGGTTCGAATCCGGGTCACGCCACTCCAACGAAACGTAAGTGCATAAAGGTTGCTTACTGAACTATGTTATTTCTAGTGTATAATTTTCGCTCTCAGCAAATTAACTTACGTCGCTTTCATTCTGGAAAACTTTACCGTCAGGGTCAATACGGCGCAAATCTTCGAGGAATTTCTTCCGGCAGTTCGAGCATCGTTGGCGATGCAGGACAACCATCCCCCGAAAAATTCTCTCCACCAACTAGCCAAAGGGTCAGAAAAATCCAGGAAGCTGGAAAATAAAAATATCTCTTTCCCCCCCCCCCCCCGTCGCGTGGGTCGGGGGGCATTGTGTAATAGTGACAAGAAATTGACACGTGCTGTCCATTCCTTGGGTCGCTACTGACCCAACCAATTTTATTCTGAAATAACCAACTTCACGAAATAGCGAAAAAACGCCACGAGAATCTAACAAACAATCACTAAAGGGTTCTCATACCCGTCCAATGTTACCAAAAAATTATTTGAGCAGTGTAAGTATATTTAAACATTAACTACAACCACCTATATTGAGCGTGGCCACCTAAAAATCATAAAACTCGTAATTACCTAAGAAAGGAACCATACTAAGCAAATAAATCACGATTTCTAGTTTTCATCAGGCACACCAGACGGAAATACGAAACAAAATATCTTATAATCAACCAAAAAAAAAGGGAAATTAGTCTAACTGAGGTAAGCCGAGGTACTATGATCCTGTGTGAGTGAGTAGCTGGCTGTTTTCTGCTTTTGAAACTCCACTTGGACATCCAGCTTGAACTCCTACTGGGGGCAGCCATCTTGGTCGGACTCGTCCTCATGCTGGTTCGAATCCCATCATTCGTTTTAAAGAAGAGTTTTTTTTAAACTTTTTTACTATATATTTGGGTGATTCCTCGCATTGGTCTCTTATCTGTTGTTCTTCGTTTTAGACCTTCGTTTTTTTTTTGGTTTTTCAGAAAATTTTTATTTTTTATTTTTTGCACTAAAATGGAAAATATTGTAAACCAAGTGTCTTGTGATATTCCACAGCAAGCCAAAGATAACGAGAGTCTTGGGGATTCCCCTCTTCTGCCTTCTGATAGTCCCAGTACAAATGCAACTAAGACATACGAAACAGCCATCAGACGCTCTACGATTTTTTTTTCGATGCCATGTCAATGCCAGAAAAATTTGGTGGACCAAACCCCCATGTAGGTTGATCTGCACGTATTACACGACGTTCCGATTTTGACGAATGGAATCTTCGTGGAATGGCGCCCTTTGGTGCACTAACAGACAAAATCTCACGCCTTCTTACCAAGCTTGAAGAAGTAGGCTTGGAGAAAGATATTGACCTTAAAGACATTGACATTAAACTAAATAACATTAACAATCGCATCGATGCTCTCACTGCCAGTGTGCACACTTTGGCTGCCCCGGTTTCGGGCAGGGATACTAATTTTACATCAAGTAAGCAAGATTTGCTCAATGAAATCACCGAACACGTTACCAGTGCTGTCAAGTCAACATTTTTATCTCTCCATTCCGAGTTATTGAATAGTATAACAAAACCAACTTGCATTTGTTCTGACACCCAAAAAAACACTGTTCATCTTAAAGAATTGTTGGAAACTGGGAACAATATTTGTCTAACCTCTGTGTTACATTCATCTGAAGTTGGGTCAGTAGAACTATTGTCGGCACACCTAGATACTATGCCATCGAAACTGGCTAAACCAAGCATTTCAAGAGCCCGAATCCCAGTACTGCCTTCGCCGCAACCCACCAATCCCCAACCGCAATCCACCAACGATCACACAATTAATCATGCTGTTGAGCTTCACCCAAATATCACTGTACGTCGCAGGGGCAGCAGGGCAGACAATATGATGGGAAGCAGTAACGTACCAAATACATCGACCTGTCAGGCACCTGCAAGCATCGTGAGTGATAACATCACGCACCACCTAGGGAAACATCAACCTGCAAGTACGATTGTATCCTCCGACTCTCTCCAAACATCAGTCTCTGCATTGTGTAGGGAGAAGAATGCGGCATTCGAGGCTTCTTCTTCCGGAGGCAACCAAAAACAGCCTATCAAAGAACAACAAACAACAGCTAAAATTATTCCTTCAAGCAGTCCAATTATTGTGATTGGCGATTCGCATGCTTGGGGGATGGGATGCAACGACCACCCAGTCACACGCGTGTGGACATGGCCAGGAGCTACTGCACAATCACTTTTTCCACACCTTTCTGACATCATTCAAGCATCACATTGTGATGCACATTTTGTACCGTGCGCCGGGTCAAACAATATCAATTGTGAACAACCGAATCGTATTGTTAAATACCTGGCAGACTTGGCCTCCAAAATCCGGTCACTGCGTCCGAACAGCAAAATTTCATTCGTCGCACTCTTCCCTACGACTGGGGTCCACCAGTCGGATGAAGATCAACAGGTAGCACACACAAATGTGTTGCTGAGAAATATATGCATCGCTTTGCAGTACAACTATATTTCAATTGACCAAGCTGTTCTGAGCGATCGCACATTGACAGCTCGTGACGGCTTACACCTGACATGGAGGGAAAAACAAGTCTTGAAAAATGAAATTAACCGTCTGCATTTACCATTGGAAAACAGGAACTGTTAACGGGGGTTAGTCCCCACCCAGATCAAACTAATGTTTGTCCCAAAAATTTAACTTGTCTTTCGTTGAACGCTCACAGTCTTGTTAGCAACTTAAGCGATTTTAGGGTACTTTTGGCACAGGGCACTTGTGATCTCATTTTTGTGGTCGAGACTTGGCTTAATGGTGGCATCACGGATTCGGAAATAGTGGGTTCGTTTCCCTACGACATTCATCGGTTGGATCGGCAGACTCGGGGCAGAGGTGTAGCCATTGTTTGTCGAAGGGGTCTACCTGTTGTCCAGACCACTATTGGAGCTGGTGTTGAAGGTATGACACTGCTTTTACCATCTTGTGGAATAAATTTTATTCTCGTCTACTTGCCTGACAGCACGGATAGAACACTCGCTACTCGAGTTGATGACTTTATCATCTCCTCGATTAAACCATGTTTCCAAAATGTTCTACTGGGGGATTTAAACTTGTCAAGCGTAAATTGGGATCTGCTAACAGCCTCAAATGGCATTCACTGGGATCTTCTGGACTCAATTACTAGGCTAGGCCTACACCAGTTGATCACTTTTCCCACCAGGGGGACTAAAACGTTGGACTTGCTCTTCTCCGAGGATCCTCGCTTGATCTACGGTATTTGCCTCGGTTGAAAACTTAGGCACTAGTGACCACAGTATGGTAAAGTTCAACTTGAACTGTAAGGACACAGCTTCCATTAGACTATCACGCAGCAGAGGCAAACTAGATTTTACCATGGTTCTTACCTTGCTAAGGTCGATTGGACAAATCTTCTCCCGATTTTTTGGGAAACTGTCGAAAGAGTATGGGCAGGCTTTAAAAATCTACTTAATTATTTCATTACACTCTGTATACATTTACCTCCAAGGCTACGTACCAACGTCCCTAAACTACCTTCTAGTATACTTAAAGCCAGCCAAAAGAAACTTTCTTTGTGGCATAAATTGAAAGCAGACCCACTGTCTCTGCAAAATGCAAGCACACATATTCGGAGTTAGTGGACACGTGGCATAATTACCATGAGTGTCACACTGTAAAAGAAGGAAATTTGTCAGCTCTCTTTCGTCTTTATAGACGTCACACGAAAACTACTCGTACCTTGCCACCTTTCTTGAACAATGGTGCATATTTACATGATAATGCACAAAAGGCGAACCTTTTAAACTGTATCTTCGCAGCCAATGGAGTCGTTGATAATCTCTCCGTATCAGAACCTTTGTTTTCTGGTTTAAACTCTTCCCCACATCTTGAAACAGTTGACTTCAATCATACTCGGGTATTGGCTGCTCTAAATCATCTTCGACCAAGCCACGCGGTTGGCCCGGATGGCTATTCTGCTTTCTTTTTTAAGCAAATAAAGTCTGAGATTTATATTTCCCTTATGTATATTTTCCAGTTATCTTTTAAACAGGGAAGGTTGCCCAGTATTTGGAAGACTGCGAATATTGTTCTTATTTATAAAAAAGGACAGGCTTCTGACCCTAAAAATTATCGACCAATCGCTCTCACCTCCGTAGCATGTAAAGTGATGGAACGCATCATCTGTGAGGATATGCTGGCTTTTTTAGAAACGAATAACCTTTTGTACCCCGACCAATTTGGTTTTTTACCTAATCGTTCTGCAACTCTGCAATTGCTGTTAGCCTTAGATAAATGGACTACTGCACTTGATCTAGGCATCCCCACAGACGTTATCTATTTCGATTTTCAAAAGGCTTTCGAGTCTGTTGTGCACAGTAAGCTTAAGTTCAAATTGGCTAACATCGGCTTTTGTGGACCACTTTTTGTGTGGATCGCTGACTTCCTCTCCGACCGTATTCAACGGGTTGTAATCGAACAGACACTTTCTTCAACTCGAGCTATAATAAGTGGGGTTCCACAGGGATCGGTCCTCGGTCCTCTACTCTTTGTTATTTTCTTGAACGATCTTACAAATCATGGTTTGATACATGACAATCCAAAATATAAATTTGCTTATGACTTAAAAGTCGGTTCCGAACAACTGACTGAGGAGGATTCCATTTTTCTCTCTACTCAAATTGCCTCTGTTGTTGAGTGGTCGGAACACTGGCAGCTACCGCTGGCTGATACGAAATGTTGTGCGTTCCACATCGGAAGGAAAAATGTAATGCATCAATACTACCTGGGTAGTTCCCAACTTAACTCTGTTAATCAGATTCGCGACCTAGGTATCCTTTTTAACCACGATTTAAAATCTTCCACCCATTGTGGAAACATAGTTAAAGCTGCATTTTGTAGGCTTGCCATTATTAAAAGATGCTTTCGTTCTTCTAGCCGTCAAACCATGGTATGTGCCTTCAAAGTTTACGTGCGACCAATTTTAGAGCATGCATGTCCTGTGTGGTCACCACATCTCTTACAGGACATCGACAGGTTGGAATCCGTCCAGCGTTCCTTTACACGGTCTGTGCGTGGGCTGGGTAAACTTTTGCCTGGCTGCCGCCTACGGCTACTCGGCTTGGCACCACTTGAGCTGAGGCGCCTGAAGGCGGACCTGATTCTTACATTTAAGCTCGTTCACGGTCTGATGCCATTGGACCTGCCTTTATTCGACCGCAGTGAAAATAATTTTACCCGGGGCCATTCTTTTAAACTTAGAAGCACTAAGTGTAACCTAGACTGTCGCAAGTACTTTTTTGCAAATCGGGTGGTGGCACCTTGGAACTCCCTCCCCGAGGCTGTTGTTTCGGCTACTTCGCTGGGTGTCTTTCGTGGATTGCTAAACAAAACCGATTTGTCCACCTACCTTAAGCGCCCATATCTGTGATGCAGCCATTAACGTCTTACAAGGACCGGTGTTAGTGGTAACGTATGTAACCCTTCCGTCCTCCTTGCCCCTACTGGGTGCAGAATGCTTTATTTATTTATTATTATTATTTAAACCATCACAATTTTATTATTTAATGAAATCCATAAATGATAGGCATTTCGAACGAAAAAAACAAAAAAACACTCGGGTCACTCTGGTTACTGGCGATGATCCGAACACGGCTGAGTAATGTCTACCTGGAATGTTTTACAAGTGGCCAGAGGACAACGACGTTGGGATCAGGTGCCTGAGGGGCCTCTTGTACGGTAGCATCTATTTCTTCCTCGGGGGCCTTGCTCCTCCCTCCCCCCACTGGCGGAGCATTGGCGGGCCCAGCCTCAGGCTCGGGCACGGGGGCATTGGAGGATCGGCGACGCCGGAGCCAGCCATCCGGGAAGGAGGAATACAAACTTGCATCCAGGACGAGGTCGGAAACGACGTAACCAATGTCCTCATCCAGGGCACGAGTGGCAAAGGCAATGCTCCGAGCCGGTTCCTCGAGTGGAATCTAGAAATAAAAATAACAATAACAATGTCTTAAACATAATATAAGACCATTCTGAATGTAAACATTAATTTAATCATTGACACCTAAACTATCCTAAACCATAATGACGAAACTCGAACAAATCCAGAATCTAAGAATTTTTTTTGATTAATTTAAGCTTTGCTTTAACCTTTTCTCTAACACCCCCCCTCCCCTCCCCGGTTCTCTCGATTATTTTGTTGTTTAGTTGGTTAGCGAACCAGTTGCATCTCTTCGCTGGGACCTAAAACTCATCAACAACGTTCTGAAGGATTGTAATGACGAACTGTCAACTTTATCAAGAATTTTGACCAAGTTACGTCACCGTCAAACCGAGTTTTCAGCGCTGACCGAAAAATTCAACGCCGGCAATTTGATCATCATCGAGGCTGAAGTGGTCGAAGCCAACCACGGCAATGCTATTACGAGTCTGCCAGAGTCAATACCACCGACGCCACCACCGCTACCACGACCGCCGGCGACTCAGACCATCGTCGGCCCGCGATAATAGAACATTACATCGGCATCGTAAAAATTGAGGAGTACATGGAAGAAAATCGAAAGCAAACTCCACAATGGGAAGTGAATGAACGGCAGGCTAGGAAAAAATACTGGATGGAGGATTTTTTACGTTTCCGAAAACGTAAGCTACTGGGAGACATGGATCTGCCACGCGACCAACTTACTCGCGCCGCAACGGATGTAATCCCGAACCTGTGCAAACCTACGAGTGCAAGTAAAACTCAGAACAAACATTTTAAACGCATTCACGATGTTCTTTCCGCCCCAGCGCCAATGCCAACACCAACTAAAACTGTAAAGGGGTTTTTGGGCTCTACCGTAATCATACACGGCACTCCACGTCAAAGCGTGAATCCGAAGAGAAGTTTGCAACGTCAACTCGAAGAGGAAAGTAAAGATGAAAAAAATGTATGCTAGGTGTATTGAATTAATGCTTGACGACAGTACAGGAGCCATGGCTCCCTCATGAGAAAGGCATCCACCATGTGGCCTAATGACAAAAACGTGCATAGCATTTCAGCATGAGGATGACACGCCTCACCATCATGATGCATAGGGAGAAATGACGTTTTATTTCGTCATCGCTGAAAAAGACCTAACGAAAGGCCCTTATCCACAATATAGTGTCGACATTGGTTCTTCAACAGTGCGGCGGCCACCTGAGGTACCTCCACCAAAGTTTGGCAGAGGCAGAGACCCCCACGCTCTCACCTCTCGCCCACCAAGACCAAACCAACACGGCGACGTGAAGCGAAAACCGCGAAAACGTCGAAGTAAACAGAACATTGTCCCCAGCGAGGCGTGACTGAGTGCAAAACTGACGGACAGGTACTAGAGTGACAGTTGGGACGCCGAATGGATTAGTACTTTGCTTCCTAGTGACTTAATTTTAGTGCTTAATTTTAGTGCTTAATTTTAGTGCTAAATTTGAACTTTGATTACGTCTGATGTAAGTGCCTTTCCCGAGTTTTTTTTTTCCCCGATGAACACTGACAGGTAAGCGTTGATGATAATCTAATTTGCCACTTTCTACATTTTTCATGCATTTAAAGCCTTATGCTACGTTTTGGTACCGCTGCACAATTATTTATAGCCTAAAGGTTTGTCCTCCTGGAAATTTATTACTGTTAGTAGTGCTCTGACTTTAATTTTGTTTGTAACTTGGAAAACCTGAAATTTTCACGAACGCTGCACTGACTGTGAATGCAACGAACTATTTTTGGAAATCTGTTGAGTTTTTTTTTATTGTATTATCCTGGTAAAAATGCACTTACATGGATTTTGGCCACTGTATGACGTCACTCGAATCGTTTCAGAAATTAGAGTAAATCAGATGTAAGCATAAATAAGTTAACATTATTTGGCACATGTTAACATGACTTGACGTATAACCACTTAGGCTACATGTGTGTCAACCCTATAAATGGAATTGAGGCCTACACCATAATTTTATGCAAACGAATTATTTTGCTGTACCAGGCTAACACTCACGTAAATTCAAGTCAGACTTAATTAAACTGTAAAATCGTCCGTTACCGTTTAATGATTGTCATAATTATTCTCGTTAAAGCAGAACCAAAACTAAAACTAGAGCAATTTTAAGGTTAACGCAAATTTTCTTTTTAAATGTGAAATACTGCATCAAACCAAGGTGTAAACATGAAATGGTGCATGTTGCATGGTGATGATTGCAGTACTTGTATGCTATTCGTACGAAATTCCATACGAAGGTAAATTGAGTGTAATTGCAAACTGGTACTTTTGAATTTGAAAATCTCAATTTTGGGGATATATTTGTGTAGTTTGTGCGTAGGGGTCGAATGTTGTACGGCTGTGATGATCTTGGTATGTGTGCGGTTCGTAGGTTTGAATTCCTCTCATGTGGAGTCGACACCTCGACTTTCAGGCATGAGTAGGGGAACATCTGTAGTGAGTGGGTGTGCAGCCTCATAATTGGTTCTGCTGTACATTTGCCAAAATTCCTGACATTAGACCTTTCCGC
>JAHWFP010230123.1:13862-43112 GCA_023313725.1 Lithobius niger | reverse complement strand
CGTCCTCCTTCCAATATCTAACCTAATTCAAAGTTAAAATTAATTTCTAACCATCACCACGCTTCACGGGAGCATTTGTAATCGTGGGAAAGTCGGCAATATTAGGCCTATGCGATCGATCATTGATGTGCGTAATATGGATTCAGTTTAGTGAAAATGCTTTACTTTTTTCCCATTTATTCTCAAATTTAGTTTATTAGATCGTCCTCCTTCCAATATCTAACATAATTCAAAGATAAAACTAATTTTTAACCATCACAAACCTTCAAAACAGACACACGATTCACGACCGGAAAACGCCAACCAGAGTAAAGTCAAACCGGACGCGGTGGACTGGATGTTTCAAGCGCTTACAGTCTGGACGCATCCACCACTTCACGTCCACTACTGGGGCTCCACGGGTCCAGACCTACGTGTGCATTTCCACCAGAACTTCCGTCTTGGATGACAATATACAACTCTATGGCGAAAAATGTAAACACACGCGTTTCCCAGTGGTGAATCATGTCTGTTGTGAAGGTTTGTGATGGTTAAAATTTAGTTTTAACTTTGAATTATGTTAGATATTGGAAGGAGGACGATCTAATAAACTAAATTTGAGAATAAATGGGAAAAAAGTAAAGCATTTTCACTAAACTGAATCCATATTACGCACATCAATGATCGATCGCATAGGCCTAATATTGCCGACTTTTCCACGATTACAAATGCTCCCGTGAAGCGTGGTGATGGTTAGAAATTAATTCTAACTTTGAATTAGGTTAGATATTGGAAGGAGGACGATCTAATACACTAAATTTGTGAATAAATGAGAATAAAAACAGTGTGTTAATGCTAGATTGAACCCAGATCACGCACGTGAATAATCAACTTTTCCACGATGGATTTTGGCCTAAACGACAACCCAAAAGCATACGTTCAAGTCAGAAATCTTGTAGTAGCTTTGTTAACGCCCCCTCCACTTTTTTTGTCGAATTAATTTTTAGCCACCCATGGGCGTTTAATAAGCGATTTACGGTACTTTAACCCTAAAAAAAGTTCTCTGTCCGAAGGATACCACTTATTAATTTTACATGCTCATCATACGTAAGTATCAAAAGATTAGTGCCGAATGACATTTCAGATAAGCTCAACCAGCTGTGGCATCTATCCTCCTGAGGTGATCAACTAGTAGTGCTTATAAATCAGGGCTCTACCAACGCAAAACAGAGATTTGAAAATCATTCCCTGACAACCACGTCATTTTAATGGAGTAGCTATTGTTAGCACTTGGACGAAATTATGAAGTTGACATAAACCGTTTGCGACGGTTTGCAAGAACTACTGTACCTCTAATAGTTACCACAATTTCCAATTAGCGCAGCAGTAAACGGACTATGCTCACCTGTGGAGAATGCGGCGTTCGTGGCAATATGCCAACCCTCGCAGCAATTGGAAGAGTAAGAGCTGAAGGAAAAGGAAATAAGTTTTGTAGGAAAAACATTCTTCAAAGTTTTTCAAAAGTTGCACATAATGTGGAAGTATCTTCATGTAAGAATTGTTTGTGCAGGATATTCCATGCCTTAACCACGATTTAAGACATATGGTATATTTTCGGCGCTATTTTCTGTTGTTTATTTTGTCGAAAACACCGGCAACCGGTAGTCACAGTGGTATTTAAAAGGCATCTTAAAAATCACAACAAAAACACATTTACCACCCCCGAAGAACACAAAAAGGTCTTACACTTGAATTTTCGGTGAGTCTCCTTTCACCTTCATCACAAGTTGTGCACGAAAATAAATTAAAAGTCACAACACAGCACCGATTTTCTTCCTGACGTTTAAACTCCAGCTAGTCTACCGAACCACTGATCTGTATGTCGCGTGGAATCTGGATTTTCCACTGCTTATCCAGATTGGCTCCAAGCTCTGGCCGAACGAGCTGGTTGATGTTGATGTAGCTTGGACCTTTTGTGTCCTTCTTTTGTTGTGGTTTTTAAGATGTTTATTTTGTAGTATCCATTTAAAAGTCAATGTGTGTGTTACCAGAGGAGTTCATTGAACCACACTTAACACAGTGCAGTTTGCAATATCACAAATTTTTGGCAGATAAATGCAAAATTGGGGTACTCTATGACTGAATTGACAAATTAAGTAACCCAAAAACAAATAATCACCCTTAACAGTGCAGATGATTATTTTTTACCAGGTTATTCCTTTAATTTCTATACATGTACACCAGGTTATGCCATTTTAATTTCTAAATAGGTCAGAGTGCATGATAATGTTAATGCAACACACAAGGAAGAGTCTGCATGTGTTACACAATCCAAATGCACACATAACATCTCGAGGTACAGAATGAAAACGAAAATCCACAAATGCCTGTAGTACACAAATTACTCACACCAGAAACACACACACACACTCACGGACATGGCCCAATTCTAACACAAATTATGTACTCTTTTTGAAATTACCAAGGAATAAAAACATTCTTGCTCCCTGGAAATGGAGTTCAAATTATAAGTCGCTTCATTTGAATGATATCTAAACCATTTTATATTTGAGTGCCTTCACAGCTGTGACCTCCATGGGGATATGAGCTCTATTGCATTTTGTATTCAGTAATAACATTAGGGTTTCAACTATGTGCTCAATTTGTGCCGCAGAATTTGCAAAAGTTGCTGTTTTACTACAGGACGTGTTGTGGAATGAGCGATGAACTTTTGCGGACAACACAGGTATTTAATGATTCACAAAATCTGATTTTAAATTAGGTAGTTGGGAAAAATAACCAAGCAAGAACACTGTAAATAACAGAATGAAATTCAGTTTGTTAGGCCATTAAAAGAAGAAAATTTGGTTCTCAGACCCTCCCACACCTATTTTTTGACGGGAAATAAAAAGAAACGACGCGGTAAAATAGCAGTTACAGCCCAAATATAGCCCTTATTGTGAAATTGAAATATAAAATTACCATTCTTCTAGTTAATAATTGTGCGGCCACGTGGTAAGAAGCATTAAAGGGCAATATTCTTTATTTTACTCAAACTAGAAAATAATTCCCCAAAATGTACGGAAAAATAGGGCCGAAAAATAAAAAAAAGTACAAAATAAAATTCGCCCGCCCGCACGGATATCTTGAGAAAAATGCCCGAGAACCAACTTTCTTTTTTTAAGTGGCCTTAGTTTTGCATTTTTGCTGTTAGTTTCAGCATTTTAAAACGTTAATGGAACAGAATAATTAACACACGAGTCATAAGTAAAATTAACTTTAACCTCAATTTATTTTTGTTACCCAGAAATTATGAAAATTTGTGTTTAAGCTTGATGGATCATGTAAACAAAGGCAAGGTTATCCGAGGTGCCAGTCAGTCTAGCCACAAGTTGCAGGGCGAACGAGTTCCACATTAATTATAACAGCAGCTGCCAGAGCTCATTCAAAATTCATCTGCTGTGGGAGTCCCACAGCCATGTATTATGCACATAGATTCCCTTGTCTCAAGCGACTGGCTGGTGAAAGGCTTCGGTACAACCAAAATTAAAGTGGACAGCCGCCATCAAGAACATAATCACTTTGTCTGGGTTTCATTTTTTTTGTATGTTAGTTGGACACTTAAGAAGAGCCGATAAGCAAAGTTTAATGATTAATGATTCGCACGGGCAATTTCCACTTGCCCCAACTGCGCTCTATTTTGCACTGTTAAACGGTAGAATTTTGTAGACTGGGCCGCTTTCGTCGGGCACAAAACCTTGAACCAGGAAAGAAAAACATATAAATACGAATAGATCTGATGACGATTCAGAAATTTTGATTATTTTTCAAAAATGTATGGGCTTGCTAATACATACTGTCTCGCAGATAAGCCGCACTTTTTTCGAAGAAAGACTGAGTTTCTTACTTGAACTTTGAAATTTGTGTGTGTTTTGTAAGTATCTGCGAAATACTTTCGTACAAAAGAGCAGCCTTTGGCTTATACGCGGACGCGACAATAATTTTGCTAAATATTGACGTTCAAATACACCACTTTAACAGTTTTTTTGCCAGTTTTCCAATGATGCAAACGACAAGTCACTAGCTACACCCATTTTGAAATTATTTAAAAAAATGTTTAACTTACATTTATAAACCAATATGGCCTCCATGTGGCTCTACTGTATTAATACCGTAAGGACTGCAGAACTGCATCAACAGCAACAATGCAACTTTAAACGTAGCGAAAACATGTTCAACGATCGTTTTAAACTTGACTAGTGACTACTATAGTAGTGCATGGCACTTTTCATTGCTAGCTTGAGAACTGTATCTGGTCTCATGGAAGGTAGCGTTGAGAGCAAGCTATGGGTTTTTTTGACTTTTGCACTTGCGTCGTTGAAATAAAAAAAAACTAATCTGTGTTTCAGCTAAAAGCTAAACGCTGATAACTTTACCAAACGATGCAGTGGTGGATCCAGTGGTGGATTGGGGGTGCAGCTGCATCCAACAATCCAATTTGGGACGTTCTGGCACCCTCCTTGGCTCTACTGGCAGCTGACTAGCGCCCCTATGATAATGTGATAAAATCACCACACCCACCAGTCTAAATCCGCCACTGAAAAGACGATAGCTTGTTAATTTCAACGCCCCAAAATGGCCTCGAAATTGGCAGCTTGACACGATGGAAAGGCGCATTTATTTAGTAGATGATGACTCCAGAGAAGAGGATGAATTATTTTAAGTGGGTGGAAATAATCACTACAAGTACGAGCATTGATACCTTGGTAACTTACAAGAATTTTGCCGTACACAGTACCAAGTCAAAGTTGGCGGGAACAATCACGGTGATTAACTTACAGCAATGATAGGATTTTTCAGCATTGATTCAAACACAAGCATGCACGGAGAATTGGGGAGAAAGGAAGTTCCATTAACACTTCCATCTGACGAAATATTCGTATGTCAGTGCACAGAGGACGGTGCAGGTTCATATCAGGACGAATTGTGGAAGAGTAAAATTAAAGGATTAGTCTGACAGTGAAATATTGCAAGAAATGTGGTTTAATTCTTAAGGAGACCAAACCACGCGACGGCCCCCCGGATGTCGGCTTCCCGACATACACTGAAAACCAGCGTTCAAACACCAGGAGAGTCTACGACCGGTAAATTCAATCCACCGTGCAGCATGTAGTAAGAACATTGCTGTTACTGCTAATTTTAACTGGACTAATGTCTAGTTAAAACATAAGTGCTACTCTCTTGATCAATTATATCAACATTTTCACATCTTTACAAGTCATCAATTATGCACAAAATGTTTGGCTTGTATGCACTTTTTTTTTGGTAAGGTGCTTTTTTATGAGTGCGGCTTATCTACTAGCGAGGCTTATCTACTAGCAAAGCTTACATGCAAGACAATACGGTAATTAGGAATCGTTACAAAAATATGGGAATTAACACAATCCAGGAATTTTGAATACGTATAACCTTGCTTACACCATGCTAAAAGCAGTTTGCAGAATCGAACTAGTTTCTGGTAGGTAGTTATGGAGAAGGAGGCTCGCCAGTGAAGAAACAAGAACACAGAACAGTTTAGTTTACCTTGACATTGCTAGGGTGTAATCCTTTACGATGACCTTCTAAGTATTGACTGAGATCTGTGTGCTGAAGAAAGAGACACCATTAGCTATTGGGTTAGAGTGACACACAACTGCTTAATTCACCAATGAGGAAACACTAACCACATATTCAAAGACGAAAATCAGCGTCTCTTTCGTATGGATAATGTCATGTAAAGTTACGATGTTGGCATGCTTCAGCTCTCGTAATAATGACGCTGAAAAGAAAAAGTAAAACTTAAAAAAAAAAACATGTATCTCGCTGGGGCATTTGCAGAGCATAAATGATAAAAACGAGACTCAACTAGCTTCCTAAGTAGACTTGTAGACTAAGTAGACTTGTCTCACTCAATATTTTACCGCTGTTCAGAGTGACATCCTCCGAAGTAAAGAACATGATTACAGTGAAGGGTGAACATCAAGTAGACTTTGTGCTTACGGAGCAGAAGTTGATTGTGGAAGCATGAAGCAGAAAAAGTAACGGCTGGCAGAAAAAAGCAACGGCTGTTGTAAACGGCAACCTGTAGAGGTTGTTGGTTTCGTTTTGTGAATGAATGTCATGAATTCTGGTGTGGTAGTACTTTTAGAGAATGTAGTTTTGCTGTTGTGCAGAAATAAACCTAAGTGAACACAAGCATACATTCTCTACACTGAAAAATACTACTGCACCAGAATTTCCATTGAAACGTCATTCATTCACAAAAACGAAACCAGCATCCGTCACCTTTCCACCAGCGTGACTTCAGCTTCCGCCTCCACAATCAACTTCCACTCCACAAACACAACGGCCACTTCATCTTCACCTTCCCATCGTCATATCTCCGGAGGATGCCACTCGGAACATTGGCGATATCTTGAGTGAGACATGATAGTCTATTTGCAAGGCTTGGCGAGTGTTTTTATCGTTTACAAAATTTAGAACGTGATATGAACACAAACTAAAAAGTTCCTTGCTCGTGGCTGTATTGACATGCACAAAACTACAAACATTTCATGAAAACAAAACTGCACGACTGCAAATACTGTGACAGAATGCAAAAAAAAGTACTGCATTAACTATGCAGTTAACATAATACACCAAGCTAACAATTGAAAGTAATTCTAGCAATGCACACTAGCAAATAAAAGTAAACAAGATTTAAATTTATGTAAACTCCAACGAATAAAAAACACAAAAATCTACTGCTTTTAGGATTTTACTATTATTTTACCGTTGCCTAGCTTTCCAGTGAAGAATATCAGGTTTTGTCAAATAAGCCCTGTTCATTAAGCAGCCCTATTCATAACGCCCCATCATGAAGCTCGATATTTTTGCTCAAGTGCACCACCAATCCGGTTCGACCATAAACAAGGCAGAGTGTGATTGCATTACGATAGTAATTGCATACATCCCTGCTATGTATTGGCTGCCTGCAATGTAACGAGGTACTGAAAATACAACACAAAGGAATTCTGGGTAGGTAATAAGAGTCCATAAACATGGCCGATACAGTTTATGGATTCGTATCCTGGACTTAAAGCTGATGGGCTTTAACACTTCGTACCGCTTAACTTAAATTGGAGTTTGAACAGAACTGGTAAGGGAACTTCATGCCCCGGAATTGTTTGCTGAGCAATAAAAGACAAGGTTAAAGAAAACACGGTTGTAGGTCCATTATGTTCTCTATCTGATAAAAAGAAACTTCAATTCCTTTACAAGATTTAACAGTTGGGAAGCTATTGTCTATTTAATTGATCACTTTCGAATCCATACTACTTGGCCATAACCAATAATATGTAAACACCCAGTGAACCCAAATTGTACGTCATTATCACCCCTGATCTATTACCAAACTATTACCAAGCAAAACAAACTCAACAGAACCAATCATCGCTAGTGGTATGAACGACACAGCAATGCATTTCAGCATTTTATGCTAATTACAAGTTTTGGATGATGTCAAACGAACCGCACTTATTTCACACAAACTGCAATGAGTTTAAGGAGCTTAAAAAGAGCTCCGTATACCTTCTCTAATGGCAGTGAAAGGCGTGCCTTCTTCATGTTGAAGCCTTATCTCCTTCAAGGCTACCACCTTATTGTTAAGACTGCATGAAAAAAATAGAATGTAAACACAAACAAACATTTTAATAATATTCAATCAAAAATTAGCTAATTTGGTTTCAAATAATCTATTGTTAACTCACTTGCTTATTCCCTTGTAAACAGTGGCGTAGGAGCCTTCACCTAACTGCTCCAATTTGATGTAGGCCTCCAATTTCCCAAAAGGGGAGTTACCCTACAACAAAAAAAGAACAAATTAGTTACTACCGTAATTTTAATATTCAAGAGCTGAGGATTCAGCAAATAGCGTAATAGTGAAGCCAACAATTCAAATCACAAAACGTTCAAAATTCCCACATACTAGCTAAGCTTTACTTGTCCACATTCGAAGTTTAAGATTGAAGAAGCCTTTAACAGAGCAGACATTCGGCCGTCTACGACGAGTGCTCAAATGATTGTGGTGGATTTGTGTGGTAAAGCCTGTTAGGCATCAATAGAGTGCTACACAGTCGAGACCAATGAAGCTACTTAAAGTTCAAATTTAAGGTTTGGAGCAACAATGTAACGATATTTAGGATTGAATTACAGGGAAGCATTTTCAGACAGAAGAGAAGTATTTTCAGGTAGAAGTGAAACAATTTTCAGAACAATTTTCAGAGCACTAACGTTCAGATCCAGGTTGGTCAAAACTAAGCCACATTGGAAACTTTCAGCGACAGGCAACGGACATGCAACCCCCATTGTGCTGTCATGCTTCAAGTTTAAGTAAGTGACTAATTACAGTAATTATGCGGCTCCTACTAGTAATCAACAAACCTTTTATTATTGCCCAATTACATCAAAGATATACATATATTTATTTATAATTGCCTAGACAATTAATTTTTCTTTGTTAGACAGAGCACAGCCACCGTTGCAACTCAGCTACGTACAACATTTCCTTAACAAAATACATCCATGACAATGATGCATCGTAATCTCTCCAACAAGCATGATTATCAGACCAATATTTACCCAAATGGAGATCAATCGTTACAGTTCATACTGTGAAACACTGAAACTCATAAAAAATTCGTACAATTCGTACAATTCGTAAGACTTTGCTCACCTCTACAACTAAGACCACCATGAAGTCTTGCAAATTTTTGACAGCCTACAGCTGTTTTCATCAAGCAAAAAGGAAAATAGTTTGGACTTCTTACATTGCAACAACAAGCTTGGTAACACTAGCCTTTTTGAATATTGTCTGCTCCCACTGACGATTAAGCTGCTCGCACAAATGAAGTGTGCCTTCAAATTTAGAAGCATTTCAAACTACATAATTAATATTTCTTATAACTGTTACTCCCCTCTCCCTTTATTATGTCTTGAATTAAAATGAAATTCAAAAAAATGAAATTATATCATGGCAGTAGAGCACAAATCCAAAATTAGAACGCCTCCTTTTCCCATGTAAAACTATGAGATGGGAAGGAAAAAGTTTAAGCTGCCAGACAGTGATCAAGCCTAGCCCTGCAAGAGTTCAGGATAGGGGCGCACACAACTTCATGGGGAATGGCATTCCAGGAATTGATAACCCAATGGTTGAAAAAAAAATCCGTGCAACAGGGTAAGAGTGTACGGTTTGTGAAATTTGTGGGCATGGCCGGCCGCTTGACTGTCTTGGAGGGTTGACAAAGAGCTTCTCTTTGGGGAGCGTATCAAGCTGATGCACGATCTCCTAGGTCTGCAAAACGTCACTTCTCAGCCTCCTCTTTTCAAGGGTTTGAAGGTTCATGATCTCAAGTCGTTCCAGGTAAGGGAGGTCACGTAGTCCAGAAACAAGTTTCATGGCACGCCTTTGTACTTTCTCAATGAGGGTGCAGTCTTTGAAGAGCAATGGACACCATGCCTGGACGCAAAAGTCCAGGTATGGGCGGACTAATAAGGTGTCAAGCATCCTCATGACTGCAACACTGAGGAAGGAGAAATGGTGCTTAATTTGGCCAAGGGTACTGTTTGCCTTTTTCACCGCAGCGATGCACTGTGCTCTGGGTTTCAGCATAATGTCACTAAGTGATGACACCAAGCGATTTCCAACCATAAATACAGGGAAAGCTGGCAAGGGACTATTCTTATTTATTACTTTGCTTTAATGTAAAGGGCAACACATTTTTAAAGAACTCACCTAACACCAGCCCTAGTTAGGAGCATTAAGATATATAGAAGCTTGGTCAAAATAATTGCATTTAAAATATACAGCTGATGATATTGGTTGCTTCAAAAATTTATTTAAAGCTGTCTACCTCCATGTTGGCTTTCTAGTATGACTCAGTTTCACAACATTAGTTCTGACTTATGTAAACGTTGCAAACGCTTTAGTTTTTCTATTGTTTTACTACGTACAAGGCACTCAAAAGTATGTCATTGTTGCAAAGCTAGGTAATACATGTGGGATGTGCCAGTGTGCTTTTGTAGCCTCCCCCCCCCCCCTAGCCTTGACAGCTTTTATGATTACTTTAGTAGCAGTTTAGAAAATTGTTTACAGGGTTCGTACAAAATTCACCATTCAAATTTTCAGGCCATTTCAAGGCTTTTCAAGACTGCCAGGTTTAAATTTCCAGGCCAAAAAAAGGAAACATCTTAAAAGAAACATCTTATTCTTTATTTTTATCCTTTAAAATTGCCATGGTGCAACCAAACTTCTTGAAACTTCCACTACTCCATGCTCTGTAATCCAAATCAAAAGTATTACAAACCAAAAGTAATTCAACATAATGTAAAATTGTTTGTTACTCAATTTAAGGTTTTTCTAGGCCATCTGAGATTATTTTCAAAAATCCAGGATTTGTAAGGCCTGGAAAATATCCCAAATGAAATTTAATGCTTTTCAAGGCGTCTATATAACTACTTGAAACCAAGTAGAATATATTAAGTATTACAACAATGTTTGTATTGTTTCATCTTATGTTGTTGCCTAATAATGAAATTAGCTGATACCTCCATTGTTGGTTTGATATATTGTTACAATTTCTTGGGAGCCTCAGTTTTGTTTGCCAGGCAAAATGTGAGCTTGTGTTAAGCTATGTTTTACTTCCCCAATAATTTAAAGGTTTTGCCAATTGCTTTGGCACACCCCCCTTGGACTGAAGCCATTTGTTGATGTATTTTTGGATTGCCTGTCAACAGGATAAAGTCAGTAATACGTAACCTGTGTTTTTCCGTTTAGGAACTATGAAGTAAGTGATGATACGTTCAGCCCTAAGCACTTAAAGACTTCCACCAGTTAAAAACTAACTGAGGGACGATCTGTGAACAGCCCCAAGGAGACTAATGAAGGTTTCTATAATCGTAGCCAGTGCTCTGCCGAGTTTCTTATATGTACAAAAGTAGGATAAAAAGTCAACTTCAAAATCGCATATTTTCACTTCCCAAAATACGGAGAGTGTTACGTGATAAAAAGCATTAATTGTAACGGTAGTAAAAAAAAAGGCAAATCAATAACCGGAAAACTGACGAATTTTGAATGTTAGAACTAAATCAGCTGCAACCTCTAAAACAATCGCTTACTATACGGGAGGTTTCAAAAATTCGGGATCCGTCACCTACCTGGAACACTTTTAAATCAGTTGCTTCCCCCTTTTCTAAAACATTCTCTTTAACTTACAGTTTCACTTACCCCAAAGGTGGAGACACATCGAGCTCGCTTCTGAGCATTTTGCAGAAGGATCTCAGATTTGGGTCGCTGGCACTTGCCGAGGCCAATACCATCTGCTGTGTAGGTGGCACTGTCGGCTGAAGACCACTGACGTTTGCTGAATTCAACTTTACGAATCGTGCTCCAATCCAGTTCATCTAACACGAGAAACAATACAAATAATTTAGCATGCAAGTTTTCTTCCTTATTTGTTCCTAAATGTGTTTCAGAACTTATAAGTTCAGGAACAATCATGCAATTTATAAGTGAAGCAGCAATTAACTGGGCTACTCAGTTTCTCAGATTTTCTTTATTTACGTTTGACTATAAAAATACTTTTGGTTATTTTGAAAGTTTCCATGCAAGAAATTACATAACGAGTACACAATCAAAAAGATATTTTATCCAGTGAAATTTGGGTGAATGTGCTGCATTTCAATATGACAAGTTGCTCACCAATGACATACAAGCATGCCTACAAAAATTACTTGACTACAAAGTACTGAACATCGATATTTTAAAAGAGGACACTTTTCCACCACAGAAAAAAACTATTAATGTTCCGTTGAATTTTCTCTGAAAATTTAAGGGAACATTAATAGTTTTCTTCTGTGGTGGAAAAGTGCTAATTTTTCTCCTTTAAAATGTCTTGTTTACCACTGTTATTAACAGTTGCCGGTATTTAAGGAACGTTGCATGCTTCGCTATGAAGACACTCCAATGTAATCTTAGACCGCACATCACGCAAAAACCACAAGGACTATCCAAACAACACTTTGCAGGCAGTTGCACGGGAGTCTGGACAAGGTTTTAAAAAAAAATATCCGGAATCGGACATATGGTTGACGAACCATCAGGATGACAAAATGGACCAAAATCCAAACACCAACGAGATGGCGAAGCCGTTTCTATTGTTAAAAGCATCCCATTGTTAAAAGATTGATTGTCTTAGGGTTGATTGTGTTAGGATTGCCTCACGTAATTCCGTACCGACATTTTCACTTCTCGTCGCCCGATTTTGACATTTGAATATACCATTTTCAAGGTTTTTTCACCAGCTTTCCATTGGTCCAAGCCCCAAACAGCTGTTCCTTATTGTTTAGAAATGACAAGGAAAATTTTTAAATTTTACTGGGGGATTTTGCCTAGCTGCCCTGCCATCTTTTCCCTGGTTGAATCTTATCACTACTTTTAAAAGCCGACCCTCTTTTGGCCAAACAGCCAAACAGCAAAGAAAACGGAGGCCGCTCCATTATGTCGACAGTGGAACTGATGACGGCCCTAGTTTTATTATGTATTGATGGATATTCTGCATCTTTCAATTAATTTGCCATGCAGAGTTGACACTATGCCATTGTTGCATAACGATCTGAAAGGTTCATGTTAATCCTCTATGAGAGCTGTGCTTGGGCAGTGAGACGTTCAAGGAAAAGCATCTAATTTGGATCGCTTGTGTGTGGCTGAAGGACCACATGAAAACCACCTTCCATAACACTCATCACGGACTACTAGTTCATGTGCCACACGTTAAGAGTGCAAAAAACCATTACCAAGATTTCTTAGTGTCCATTGCTAATGTCAAGAGCATCCAATTCATGCCTCAGTTCGTGGGATCAATTAGGCTTGTCAAACTTTGAGCCAAAATTGTTTCAACATCATGAAATGATTACAAACGTTGATATAAGGCACAAAATCCAAATACCCAACTAAGCTATAAGCCATTTCCTGAATAGGGACTAATTTAATTGCAACGAACACTGGCAATCGGCGATAACAGTGGTAGAAAGAAGACATATTGTTGTGCATGTGAAAACGATGTGTTATTTCCTTCATTGCTATTTTGTTCTGTGTTATTTACTTATTATTATTTTCTTCGTTTTTCTTTTCTTTCTTACTAATATTGTAATTTTCTTCATTATTACTTTCTTCTGTGTTATTTTCTTCGTTTTTCTTCATGTTCACGTGCACAACAATATATTAAATTGCAAATTGTACTGATCAAATTTTTAAAAGAAAGATTCAAATTGACATTATTTTCAACTGTTAAGGTTGTCTCGGGACAGAGCATGGGGAATTATCTATGAAATGTGTGGGATCATCACATGCCACAAAATGACATGACCAAGGGCGATTTCCAACGTTATTTACAGCAAGATACTGTATTTCAAATGGCATGCAACATTTGAATTGTTCAGAGGAAAATTGTCTAGCACACTTTAGAGCAAGTTTACTAAGTGACCATGCTTAGGTGGATTAATGGACGTACGCTTCCAGCAATTAAAGACCTTGAAAGTTTGTGAATATTTTCATCCGTGCTAAGAAAGGTGTATATTTATAACCGTCCACATTTTATTATTTCAAGCATGTGACAAGGGACAATGCAAAAAAAACATATTACGCCATGCAATCAAACTTTTCTTAAAACCTAACTGTTTCATCAGCCATTTGATCGTCAAATAAGCAAGCTCCATTCTTCCAGGTTCCTATTATCTATCCTCTTATTGTAAAATATCTGAAACCCTTTTCTCAAAATGTTGTTTCATTTACTTCAAAAAGCCGAAGTCGAAAAAAAAGAGGGAATCAAAAAAAAAATTGCAATGAGGGCAAAGTGTTCCTCACCAGAACTGCGGTGCATCTTGTGCTCTTTGTCTGGACACATACCCGTCGGTACATTTCCATTCAGCTCTGTCCTCAGAGGGTTCCTTGCAAGGCTGTCCAAGAATTCTTCCGAGTAGCCGTTACGAACCATTTTGACTACTTCAATGTTCTGCAGGACGAAAAACAATTACAAACCAATCGTACAAAAAAAAAAAGACAAAGTGTCTGGATTCAGCTTTAAGTCGTCAAGAACTATCTCATTTGCTTAACAAGGGTGTGCAAATATTAAGTGCCAATAGCTAGTAGTAACTAGTAGCAGCTAACAAGTATCCAAAACCATGTTTCTGCAGTTTTGTGGTAGGAATTCAAACTTTAACGTCATGATCAGTTTTTAGAGCAATATTTAGAATATTTGCAGCCTAAAAATCAAGTTACAGCAACGATAATAAGCCTACTCAAAGCGTAACCTAATTATATTTATTCGGCGTTACTCTAATCATTGTAGGTGCCTTAGTTCAAGAGGAGTAGAGGTACACATATGCACATCTTATGTTATTAATGATATAAATAAGCAATAGATCAACTGATACCGCAAAAAGCCGAATTTCCATTACCTTTATTATCGGTATATATTTCACCATAACACCATATACGTAACACCATATACGTATAATTATTAAAAAAAAAAAATACATTATGATTTACTAATCTGCTGATATTGAATTAAAGTTTCTGTCATTGCAAATCCCAGTTTTCACCACTCGAATGTACTCTAACCTTCTAATTTCCTTACCTCATTGTCAGGCTCTCCTGTGGGAATAATTTCTTCTCGCGAAATTGCTACAACAGTAAACAGAAGTTGTAAGTGTAACAAAATCAGCTGTGATGGCACCAATTAAATTTCTCTTCAAAAAATCACAAAGGTCTACAACGTTAAATGCTCCAGATAGAGTTTTCTTATTTATCAAACAAAAACTGCAAAAATTTAACGCATATTCATGGAAAAAGGAACTGCTGTGAAGATATAGTATTTTTTCAATTAGCTTTCCCAAAGTATTGAACCAGAAAGAAGCATTGGGAAATTGCTTTTTGAGAAGACAAAACAACAATTGCTGCCACGTCAACCACTTCAAGGGCAGATAAAGTGATTTAGATTTGTTTAATTGCAATATATGCCTTTTTTTTTTTTAACAAAAAGAACAATAAAATCTGTTACATACACTATTTTTTACACTAAAAAGAAAGAATTTGAGATTTACCAATTTTAGTACTATTTTTTGCCACTAGATGGCATTGTTAGCAAAGTGTGTTAAATGATTTAACTTGTTTGTATTTATTTCTAACCTTTTCTCTAAAAAGAACAAACATTTGATTAAAAAAGTCAAGAATACAACCTCTGAAAAATGTGCAAGTTATTTATGGGTTTCCTAACAATGCCATCTTGTGGCAAGAAATTGTAACAAAATTGGTAAATCGCAAAGTCATCTTTTAAATGTACGCAAGGAAATTTAATTGCTCTTTTTTTATTCAAGAGAGATACAAAAAAAAGTCCTAAGTGCTGCAGTAAACACATGGAAATTACCATATTGGCCCTTCATGGCTTTTGTCGACGGGAGGAATCTATAAATTTGCTCACTAAGGAGATTGTTGTAGAGTTGATCTGCCAAGGTCACCCGTCAGCACTGCTGGACGTAGTACTCATGGTAGCCATAGGCTACTTTGGCACAATAAACCTTGCCTGGTAGACCTCTGCCTCGGTTTGACTTTCTGTACACTCCACTGTCATGAGCAGTTGTCAACAACAATGTAAAACTTGTATAAACAAGCTGAGTGCTACGGTAACAATGTTAGGCAAATCACAACCCTCATTCCGTTCTTTCCTGTAACCAAAGTAAGTTCTCTTTCGAAATTATATTAGAATTTACCCATCATTAACACCCCTTTCCCCCAACTGTCCCAATTTAACCATTCGTGGCCCCAAACCTTTCACTATAATCAGCCTCATCCCATTATAATTGTTATTAGCAGGGATAATGTGAAGGAGGCAGGCGAGCGCAATATCTGAAGTACTTAATCATCAAATTAACATCAATTGCAACTCCTGTTTCAATATTTATTTCACTCTATTACTGAGCCATCCCACACCCAAACCCATCTCGTAAGTCAATTCTGCCCATTACGGTTCCATCCTTGGACTGTTGCATTTCACCATGAAGATCAACATTCATCGAAACCAATACCAATGGACGAAAATCAATAGACAAATGTCAGAAGGAGATGCCAGTTCTTCACGATGGGATTGCTGTCGCTCGAGTTAAGCTATGCGTATGCCACCAGCCAAATTCAATACATGTAAGAGTTACCCGTCATGATCGATGTCGGTAGAGAGTATTCACAACTGATGCCATGTTGCATGAACTGTACAGTCTCAAAACAGAGTTACATCCCATCATTTTGATGGGCAACCTATACCAAAAATACTACTGGAGAGCCAAAGAAGACAACAAAATGCCGAATCCAATACAATAGAAGCAGATGGGAGCGGCATGGTTATGGTTTCACAAGAGCCAAAACACTGATCACAAAATCCAAGGAGTCTTTGTACAAAACCATGATGTCAAATTTTGATTTTTTTTCATGCACCATTGATTCAATCCAATATATGAAAGGGGAGGCAAAACCCGCCCAGATGTGGCATTTAGGCTTGGTGTCACCAAAAGACAGTTCTGAGAAAAATCAAGATCTGGCCGACAAGAAGGGAGAAATTATTTCATTCAATAACTACCGAAAACTTTCAGCTGTCCTGACCCATGCCGCCTCACCATCTGGTATCGCAAGTGGATGCGCCCACAACAACAGAAAGCCATAAACTTACAAATGAATACCACGAGTGAGTGAACAATAAAATTCCTACGAAAGATTGGGTTATCTACGAACAATTCTTTTAATTATAGGCCATACTATAGCATTTTACGATGACAGGCCAGTTGGGATCAATTATACTCCACCCAACAATGAGAATTACCAACCACTTACTTTACAAAACCAGTCCAATAAAAAACCAAAAATAGCTGGTGGGAAACAACACTACGTTATGCTAATACTATCTCGATGGTAACATGCACCAAAACCTTTCCTTAAAGACTGCACTGTCATGATGAGCAATCCTTCAAGCGCAATTCGGTCCTAACAAAGAATTTGAAGTTTTTAATTTTTGATGCAATTCCTGACACTAGACGGTAGAAAGCAAAATGTACAATTCCTACTCAAAACACTTTATGAAGATTGAAGAAATACGTTGAATCAAAACAAATTGTTTAAATCAGATGGGCGGCTGCATTTGTCAACCCCTGACTGTATTAAGAAATAATTTTCAGTCCCCTTTGCAATAAAGTCAGTGCTTTTTATATTAACAAATAATGCATTCTTAAGAAAAAAAAACTTGTTAGTTTTCTTGTCTTTCGATATGAAGTGCTACGACTGTAGTTTGCATTTGGCTTTCTTACTTGTATTTGGCTATCTTTATTTGTATGTGAACATATTTTTTAGGAGCGATTGTTATTTAATGTGTGTGTGGGGGGGAGGGGGGAGGAGTGAAATTGGGGTAACAGATTTTTCGAGTCACTGCAATGGGAGGGATCGTGATTTTTTTAGGTCATACTAAGACATGGAGATTTAGGCAAAAGTAGAGCAACAATACACTTTAACGGGAAAAATACAATTCCAAGCCTAAAAAATGTCACTTTCAGCAGCCAAAATTTCTAAAAAAAAAAACAGTTTATAAGATTAAATAAACAAAAATTGGGTACATCGTTTATCAAAAAAAGCATTAGAGCTTGTATCCCATGAAATTCATAGCTGTGAAGGTACAGAAATAAAAATCAGATTGGAGTTCACTTGCACGAAACGAACTATAATTTCCACGCCAATTCAGGAACTAGGATTGTTTTTATGTAGGCTATATGTATGCGTTCGTGGGCTTAGATTTTAGTTCTTTTTCACGTGGTGTATATGTTTGTATTTTGTGCGTGAATTTTTAGTACATGAAATAGTCTGTTTTGTTTGTTTGATGTACATGTATGCGTGTGTACGGCCATTGGTATATCACAATACTTGTTCCCTGTAATTGGAGTTAAAATTATAATCCCCCTCTCCACCCATCATGTCAGTGTTTGTAAGAATGTTAAGTTGTTATTTAAACAACACTTCTATGAATGTTTTCAAGAACATGTTTTGCTTCATGGCTCATTTTCCACACAACTGGGAACTTGTCGATGTGGAATGCTGTTTAAGCCAAAGGAAGTCATCTACGGGTAACCTGAAATGGCATAACAAAAGCTTACGTTTTCTGGGGGAGGGGAGGGGAGGGGGGGGGGTGGATTACTTTTGGACCTTGACGACTGTGGGGATCAAGGTTTTTTTTAGGATAATCATGGGGAGGGGAGGAGCATCAACGAATATTTCGCGGACACATTTTCATTCCTCCTTGAGATAAACCGAGATAAATAAATGACCCCTTTAGTTATTTTCTCCGAACGGTCAAAAACAGCAAACCCAAAAGGCAAAATTATAACTCGAAAATATCCCAAGTTATTTGAAATTTTGGTGGATTCAAACATGACAGCGCAATCTAATGGGCAGCGGAGACATAGTATTAAAAGTTAGAAATTTCGAATTCTGTCTTAAATCGAATAAAATGTTGTGGTCAATGAATTTTAATAACTTTTCGTAACTTTTTCAGTCGCCTTCTAAAGCTTGTTCTTCTTTAATTGATTACAACATAAATGGTTGCAATGCTCTTTACTTACACATGCGCCCAAAACTGTGACTAATCCTTTTCTTGAGTTTTTGGATGCGGCTGAAAGTAGTTTTCTTTTCCCGCATGACGACCCCTGAGGAATTAGAAAAAAGAAAAGATCACAATTAGGCGAGTTAAGAAAGCAAAACATGTGACCTTCCTGTAAAGAAAAAAAATTACAAAAATTATAATAACAAAACACGGTATGATGATTTCCAAGTTTGTTTACGAACAGCAACCACACACTTCATCAAAAATTCCAGCTAGGTGATCCACTAAAAGTCTTATTATTTCAGTTGAAGTTGCTTTTTAAAGAACGAATAACTTAGGCTCCTCTAAAGTGGGTAGATTTACGTGACATAATTGATATCATCACAATATTTGGTATTCTGAAAAAAAAAAACAGGCTTAGAAATCACTACTTTGAAAACCGCTATCAGTCCTCAAAATTTACTTTAACGAGACAGGGTTATTGAAATAGTTGAAATATTATCAGAATTGTTCTATCGAGCCACCCCTAACCTGACGTCATCATTTCAGCAACACCCACAATGCAGTGCCATTTCATGATGCCAACATCACTTGATTTATTCCAACACTGCATTGATTATCAGTTTTTTAACGACTGACCACCCTTAGCATGACGCATTTAGAAACTAGATCCTTCCCGTCAATTAATTAGTCACCACTTTTTGTTATTAGGTGACTAAATGGACATAACCCATGAGGCACTTGCACATTAGCAAGATTTTACATGACAAAACAAAACTAGAACGCCTGGAAAAAACGGGAAAGTGGGATTTATGTGCTGTAGTGATGACACTTAGTTCTATAAAATGGATAATAAATGGGAATGTTGAAGCCCTCAAAAAAAAAGAGGGGGGGGGGGAGTAGGGGAAAGGGCACGACAGAAAAAAAATGTCAAACAGCAATACTTTCAATAGGAGGTATGAATATAGGCAGGCAGTATTTTTCCAACCCTTGCCTCGAGACATCTAAAAAATTAGTAATAACCATTCTGTATTGAATTTGAACCCTTCAATACCTTGAAGGTCCGACACACTACCAACAGAAGCTGTGGGGTAGCACGATACAAACATTTTTTTTTATCATGTTGGAAGGTTTTTAAAATTATCATGATAATCGATAACATCTTCATAAAACAATTTGAGGCTGGAAATGGAATAACCATTTTTATATGATTACTTTTAAAAAAACCTTCGGTTGACGCCTACACAAGTTAAAGCAAAACAGATTAAAAGAAAATTTTCAAAAAATAGGCTGCCTCGTCGCTCAGATAACAAGTGGATTTCACTACAAACGTCAACGTACATGAATAACACCAGTAATTTGACAGCTTATAATACTCTTTAGTAAGCTCGATAATTCAATGCACCAAAAAAATTACGACAATCAACGAAAACCTTTATCGCGATTTTACTGACTTATCGATTATCGTGCCACCCCTAACCTGAAGGCACAATTTTGTAGGTAATTCCAATTGGAACTTCCTAGGACCTGTTACCTAACAATCAACATGAGGCATACAGGGTCCTTTTTTTCGTGAAAATACCATGTGTGTGTGAGGTCAGGCATATACGATGGCCGTGCTAACCATCAGGCCTCTCTCACTTTGCCTGATGGTTAGTATGAACAAATTAAAAAAAAAAAAAAATTAAAAAGCGTATAAAATACAGATGTAAGCTTTAAAACAAACTTAATGCTCTAAAGGAACAAATACAAGAAAAAGACATGTAAGCCATCAATTGCACTAATACGTATAACAGAATCTAGCGTCCCAAAAAAACAAGCTGGAGTTTCATTTACTGGTACTAGTGCGATGATGATGACTTGCATGTCTTTTTCTTGTATTTGTTCCTTTAGAACATTACATTTTTTCAAGGCTTACATCCATATTTTATACGCTTACACATATTTTCTTTAATACAAGTTAAAGTAAAAGCTGTTATTTACTTTTATTTGAAGAATTTTTTCAGGTAAATTAAATAACTAGAATTTTGATTTAAGATAATCACAATACAACTGAGATGAACGGGACTTTTTGAGATGAATCCGTCACAATAAACCAGCATTCAAAAGGCCCTAGGCTTTGTTCATACCTACGTTATGAACAAAGCTAGAAAAGATGAAAATCGGTTGATTTGTTCGATCTCAAGGTGAGGGCAGAGAGTCCCACAAGAAATGGCCATGCTGGGGAAACTACAGGGTTTCAAATTTTTGACGTTTAACAATGTAGTACATTCGTGCTAAGGCTTACATACGGATCGCTATTGTGGTCCTTTATTTTCTTTCATGTAAAATCGTACTAAAACCCTACCAGGGAAAAGGGGCTCACACAATTTTTGTTATAGAAAGTGGTGATATCAGAGCCCCAATAGTTTCTACCAAGTTTGCGTGAGCAAAGGTTTGTGAGAAAAACTTACGGGACGTATCTTCAGTTTCCACAACACTTGGCTATCTATTAAACTGTCATATGTACAGTACAAAGGGAAAATACCACAAAAAAGTTTTAAATGGTCTCTATTAAAAATTCGATAGCTAGATATCTTTACTACTTTGCTTGAATGAGAGGAATACATACATAATGCAATCATCAGTTGGTGTAGCATTGCTTCAATTTACAATGAATCACCACTTAGTATACTAAAGTTAGCCCTTACTGTCGAGAAATGTATGCAGCGGTAAAGCATTACAATTAGTTTCCACAGGAAAACCTGATTTAATTTTGCCATAAAACTATTTTTACGAGCATGTAAATGCACACAAATTAAATTCAACTTTGATACTCAACGCTTACACGTGACAACTGCTTGAAGTTTATTAGAGTTGCACACACTTTAATCCTCTCACATTCCATAACAAACTTTCAATTCTCAACCAACTATTAAAATTTGTGGCTAATTTTCAATTCCATTATAAACATGTTCCCTCGCCCCGATGTTCTTTTGACTATTCGCAACTTTGTTCAAGCGCTTTGTTTTCTTGACAATTCCACAACAATCTCTTTAATTCCCAGACTATTCCACGACTGATAGCGTAAAAAAACTTGGGTGAGGGGTTCCCCATCCCCCACGGATGACCCGATGGGCGTAAAAATCCTGGGAAAAATCTGTTTAATGGCGTGTGCAGGAATTTTTTGTGGGGAGATGGCACAATGCATTAAGGGGCACCAAACGCTACTAAAAAAATCTTTGAATAACCAGCAAGGGGGTATAGAGGAACACTGTAAACTCCCCCTGCTGGATCAAGGGCAGAGCACCGGGAGCTCTGAAATTTAACACATTTTAGAGCACTTTTTTTGGGCCCATGGAGCAACATTTCAGAATTTTTTTTGTTGGGGGGGGGGGGGGGGCGGGCCAGGAATGGAGCACTTTTCCAACATCTTCAGAAACTTTTTTCCCGAATTTTGAGAATTTAAATTTTAGACCCAGCCTACATAACAATTTGAAATACTTATGACATTTCTTATCATAAAAAAAATCGCTAAAAACAACTTTGGCCTTTAACATGGGGGCGACAGACTTTCCTGGGGAGGGGGAGGGCAATACGCCCCCTGGCAATACGCTTCTGTTGGTTATTTTTTTTAACGTTTTGTTTTATGCAAAACTAAAATTACATAAATAATCGTATAATAAAAACAAAGTGGTTAGACGTTTTCTAGCTGGGCACTGGGGATTTTCCTCTCCCTTCTCCCCACACAAAAAAAAATATTTATGCTGCTGTCCAAGCCATTTCTTCAAAAGTTTCTAATTCTCTGGTCGTACATAACAATCCTAACATTAAGTCATTTCTTTAGTGACTAATTATTATTATTATTTAAGTACCACTCAATTCTAGTTGCTTTAAACGGCATATTCTAGCTACTGAAAAAGTAATACGAATGGCAACTTCCGTTAATATTATACGTACAGTTTTGACTTCAGTTTTAATGAGAAAGTGTTTAGAAAGGAGCAATAACATAACAAATATTACATTGTAAATAGCTTAAATGTCAGTTAAACACAAACTTTTTTGCATGGCTTTGAAAGAACGACCAACTGCAATACGATTTCCTACCAAACGAAAAGCAACGAACAAAATTACAAACTTCATTTTGTTATAATTAAAGATATTGACAATTTATGAGGCAACCAAATAGCATTGTCCCCGTGAGCTAGCTATTGTGAAATAAGCCTGCTCTATGGTTTTATTACGTTTTATGACAAAAGGTGGCAATTAACCTTAATCACATTTAAAATCACAATTGCAAGTCTAGAGGCAATAACATAACATGATATTTAGATAAGAAATGAAACGAGCAATTGCATTCTCAAATGTTTGTAGCATGATGACTATTTTAAGAATGCTGTAAACCTTATTATGGTTTTTATAGATCTAACTTCTAGAGATGACGAGAAACAGATTTGACCATGGCTTGCACAGCAACGACAAAATTAAATTCAAACACTTAAGAACTTTCTCGTACTGTTAACAGACCAAAATCAAGGATTTTTCAGGCAAAAAAACTAAGCATTGTTGGTGGCATTCCCGTAAAAAAAGGAAGGCGAGGGGGGAGGAATAAATTACAGTAGCATAATTCGTACTATCGAACCTTTTCACTGTTATCAAAAAAAGTTCCTGATGAAAGGTTGAATATGTTAGAATATGCTTGATTAGATTGCAAATACGTTAAACCATCAACTCATTATAACCAAATTATTAAGCAAGCATAACAGTGTTTGGCTACGATTCTATGTACTTTCACATTTGGCGATGTTACATTATTAACCTGGGTTTTTGTGTGTTTGAGCACTCAATCCTTGAATATGCAAGTTCTGTTTGGTCTCTGCACTTATTAGGAGACATTGGCAACATTGAATCTGTGCAGCTAAATTTCATACAATACCTGTATGGGATGAAAAATAAATCCTATGCTTAACTGAACGTTTACAATCATTGGAATATCGCCATCTTGTGGAAGATTTGACTTTAACTTTTCAAATTCTATGTGGTCTCGTTGATTTCCAAGCAGATTGTTGTTTTTTTTGACTTTGCGTGAAGGTGACCGGACATGTGGCCATATGACAAAGCTTGTGGCCACTCCGGCAAGGAGAAATTGTAGAAAGTTTTTTTTTGCTAATAGTGTGGTGAATGTATGGATTGTATGAGGCTCACTCACTTACTGCTTTTAAAGCTAAACTGACAAAATGTGACCTTCACACATTTTTAAGCAGGTCCTTCTGACGTTAATATATTTTAGTAATTTTCTCCAGTGTTTTGACCACTGAAATGACGTCAACCGCCAGGTCATTTTACCTATTTGTTAAGTTAAACTCGGTGTCCTATACTTTGTCCTGTGTGGTTTAGTTGCGACAATATTATATATTACTAGCTGTACCCCCTATGGCTGTGGCTAGCTGGTTCCCGCATACCTGAGCGTAACACTGTAGTGGGCCCCGGTTTCCCCTATTGTGCGGTCTGAATATCCCCATCTCTGCTCCCTCTTTGAACCTCTGCTGATTTGTGTTATGGAAGTAAATGTTTATTTTCAATGGAGGAAGTTTCTCTGTTCTGATACCAAGCCCTGAAGCCCTACAAACCCAACAATGGTTGTGCATGCAGTGATTGCTACTCAACCAACTTTGAAATTCTTCCAAGTCGGCTCTTAAGAGCTAGCTTTATTAATGCAATATGTCGATTGTTATAGGCCACATCTGTTTGTTTGACACTGTCGCTCGCCCTCTTTCATTGTAGTGCATAATAATGATGAATTTGCTTGCCCCACCTAAGCGTATTATATATATATATAGAATTATATTAAAATTACTTTGTTTTTTAATATTATGTATTAATATGTAAAACATTTTTTTCCAGAAAATAAGTACATTCTCTAAGCAAATTCAAGCCCTTTCAAGAATAAAAATGAAATCTACACGAAGTTCCAGGCTTGAAGACCTTGCAAACTTAAACAACAAATTCAAGGTTTTCGAGACCCTGCTTGGACCAACTATTCCAGGAAAAAAAATCCCAGGAAAAACACATGTAACATCAAACTAATCACTAATTCCATCAAGATTTGTAAGTCCATGTATTTTTTTCCACGGTAACTTTTCTCCGCGGACCTTTTTTCTCGGACTGTTTCCCACCAGAGTAAAAAATTAGGGCAAAATTTGCTAAAATTATATTTTGCAAAAAAGATGTTTGAATTTTGAGAATAAAATATTTAGGGATAAAATCCTACAAATTTTTTTATGGTATTGAAGCATGCGGATGGACAAAAACGAAAAAAATGTAACAGGATCTTTTTTCCTCCAACCATTTTTCCGCAGACCTCTTTCCCCGACCACCTCTGGACACTACTCAAGCCAGTTTAATAAGTTCCGTACACAAATAACGTCAGTAAGCAAGGAGTGGGAATTATGTGGATTGCGATAGTGTGGGGGAAGGGGGAAGGCGTCGTTCCGTACAATTTGTGACGTCGCACAATTTTTCTTTAACTCAACAATATTTTAACGGCACATTTATTTTTATTTTGTACAGTAGAAAACTTTTTCCCGTGTAATGCTGCGCCCAAAAAACATAGTGATCCCCAATAATTTATTCCAACCAGCCTAAAAATGTCTCCAAAATATGCCAAATTAACAATTTCCCCTGGATATTTCTCTCTTCATCGGTAATGAAAGAAGGGGGGGAGGGAAGAGAGGTCGAAGTATCTGATGAGGTAATTTTAGGCGGGGGGAGGAGGGGGGGTTAGTTTACCTCCTTCTTCTGAGGCAATGTTATTTTTTTTATCACAGTAAATGATGAAAATATTACCGGGATGAATGTATGAAATTCCGTGCTTTACATTAGCAATCAACGAAATAACATCCATTTTGTCCCGATTTTTTAAATAATTTTTAAACTATAGCATGAAATATGGTAGCTGAATCACGCTACAATCATGTATATTTTAATATCCTACAATTGCAAGCTCTAATAAATTTGATTTTCAAACTCTATATCCTGTCAGCATCATCTCTTGTTTACAAAACAGGATGAGAACATTCCAGGAATTATTCAAAAGACCCAGAAAAACAGGACAACACTCAAAATACAGCATTTCGTTATTTTTATAACGGATATTATTTCATCGAATCCAATCTTTCCTAAGGACATCCAACTAACCAGGATTTACTAATTTAGAAAATATTCTTATTTTGAGTCCTCTTTACGTGGAATCCCCCGATTTTTGACATATCCCATGGAAAAATAGGTCCAGACATTTCCAAAATTACGTGGGTTTGAGTAAATGTAACGAACCGTGTAACACAGGAAAAACCAACATTCCGCATTAAGCAAGCTATTTTAACATTGGCCTATTGTAACCACACCATGAGACAGTAGATTATATTAGTACCCTAAATATCAGTAATAATTACAAAACAAAATGGACTCGTTTTATATTTAAGGTATGGTTTAACCGAACCGAAGTCAAAACAGGAAAGGAACACCAATAAGTTTTCTGTAAGGTTTCAGACACCACAATGTTCTGTGGTGTTTAGTCCACGTGAAACCATGCGATTGTATTCAACCATTAGACACGTAAATAAAAGAAAACCACTGCACCCCAAAAATGGAGGGGGGGGGGGGACAAATGGTGTTGTAATGTGTTATTTAGTTTTCGCCCAGTGGAGATCGAATCAGTCAAAATTTAGAAATACAATGAAGAACGAATGATAAAGGACTTTGTTTGGCTGTACTTAGATCATCGAGTAACGAATTTTTTGTATTGGTGAAAGGATACATGACGACTGGTTTTTTTATTTTTTAATTTTTACCTTATTTCAGGGATATCGTTTAGTCAACTAGCAGTAATATGCTGCACGCAGGTACCAAACATTGACTTGGTGTTTAAAAGTAAAAACGAAAAAAATTAACCTTTTTTAATGCAGCAGCAAGGTTTCACGTGGACTAAACACTGCATCAACATTGTAGTATTTGAAACCTTACATGTACAGGAAAGCTTATTAGTGTTCCTTTCTTGTTTTGAATTTTTCCGATTCAGTGAAACCTTTCCTAAAACAACAAACGCGTTCGTTTTTGTTTTCTAATAAGATGCGGTTTCCAAGACGTCTGAGACTGCGATGTTGATGTGGGAGGTCTCGTGTGCCGATGTCGGACATAGTTCATGTATTGATGTTTGATGGTCGTTTGTTGATGTCTTTGTTGGTGTTGTCGATGACAGTCGTCATCCATGAGGCGGACATCGTTGTAAATGTTACGCTGGGGAAAAAACTTGAGCGGCTAGGAAGAGTTGGTTTATGACTCTTGCAAAATTCCAGATGTTTTGTTGTTTGATTTGGAACCATAAGGCATGTGTTGGTTGGAGAAGCCTTTTAGGTTCGATGGCAGTGATGCTCTTGCAGCTTGTTCGGCTTCACTCGGAGGTGGTTCTTTAACAGAGTTAAGATGTTGGCGGATCGACTGTTGCGGCGATTCTGCGGTGTTTTCGGTGGGGAACCTAGGGTAAACATGAGATCCCTGTCAGGTTCAATCAGAGATATCAGTCGAAAGATAGTTGCAGTGTTGGTGGTGGGGTTCAGTGCTGTTCTGTTGGACTTGTTTGTATAATCCTGAATTCATTGGAAGGTCTGTTGTAAGAGTCTTGAAGAATAACCATTTGTCATGGGAGAACTGGTGTTGATGGTGTGATTGGAGGAGGCGGGTGCTGTTTGTTTTGGGCGACTAGATCCAGACAGTTGTTAGAGGCTTGTAGTGAAGCTTGTGTCTTCACGCATGTTCATGGTGAGACTAGACGACAATGATTCGTCTTGCTCTTGTGTTTGATGCGAGAGTTGGTGACTTTTGAGGTCAGTTGTTTGAGGCCAGCTGACTCAGATGATGTGAGTGTTAGACGTGGATGTCGATTGTCTTGGTCTTCAGAACGATGTGTGATTTGTGGCGCTGATGGAGAGCTGTCTGATTTGGGCCTCGAATGCTTGAGGCTCCCGTCATTGGGAGTGTGTTTGTCAGAAATCGTATAAACAATGATGGTTGTCTTTATCTTAGGTTGATGCGAGATTTGTGAATCGTGGTCAAGATCAGTCGTCCGGGACAAGTTGTCCGATTCTTGGCTTCAGTTGTTGGGTTTGAGTCACGAACGAGGTGAGATGACAACCAACTTGGTCTTCAGATTGATGTGTGATTCGTGGATCACGGTCGAGACAAGTTGTCTGGGACAACCTGTACGCTTCTTGGTTTCAATTGCTTGAAAATTCATTCAAAACGTGAGAATAAGTCACGAATGAGACGAGACGATGATCGTTTTGATTGTCAGGATGAAGTGTCACTTGTGGATCACGGCTGAGAGAAGTTGTCCGGGACAAGTTGCCGCGTCCTTGTCAAATCATCCTTTGCGTTGATGTGAGTGTGTTCTGGATTGGGCTAAACTGTGTGAAATAAATCGTAGTTACAGTTTTGATGAGACGAGAAGGTTGTGTGTTGCGCCTGTCTTGTTCTTCTGCTGCTCCGGTGGTGAAGACGAGCTGTCCTCGATAAACTGTCAGATTTTTGTTTTCAAACGTTTGAAAACTTTACTCATGACATGAATGTAAGTTACAAACGGGACGAGATGACGACGGACGTCTTGACTTTGAATTCATGCGTGAGAAGCGGATGATGGACGAGACAAGCTGTCTTATTCTTGCTCTGTCACTTGAAATTACAGTCGTAACGTGAATGTGAATTCCAAATGAGACGAGGTGGTGACGGCCATCTTGGCTTTTAGCTTCATGCGTGAGTTGAGGACGATGTTCGGGACAAGCTGTTTGATTCTTGGCTTAGGTTTGATTACTTGCTTGTTTGCTTGATTGGTTGTTTGTTTGCTTGTTTCTTTGCGTGTTTGCTTCCTCACATGCTTGCTTGATTTCTTTGTTATTTGCATGTTTGCTTGCTTGCTTGTTTTCTTGCATGTTTGTTTGCTTGTGAAGACTTTGGACGTTGCGTGAGTGTTAGTCATGGGTTAGACAAGGTGGACATTGTCTTATTGTTTGTTCGTGATGTTAGCCTGAGTTGTGTGTTTTGGATCAGACCAGTTGTTTGAGACAAGCTGTCTAAGCTGAGGCTTTGAATGTCGTGACGATGTGCATGTTTTGACCTGGCTTGACTTTTCTTGGCTTGGTTTAGTTGAAGTTGGAGACTGTCTTGATTCTATAGTTGAAGATTATCTTGAGTTGTTGAGATCTGGAGGGGGGGGGGGGGGGAGTTTTAATAATTCTCCCCTTCCCCCCGCCCTTTTTTTGAGTTGATTTGTAGTTGTCGTTGCTGTTGTTCTTGGTCTGTTGTTGTTTGATCATGAATTCTTTGTTTTTCAGAAAAAGAATGATCGAATCGTGTGTTCCAGACGGAAGCAGCTGTCTGGAAATGCAACGATTTTCCGTCTTCGTTTGAAAAGAAGGCAATGTTTGTCTTGGTTTTCATGGAAGAGATTGCGGACAGTGCTCAAGGTTTACCGGCGGGAGCCGCGAGCGAGCTGTGCATGACGAGGTGATGCGGTCAGCCGGGAGGTAGATGC
>JAHWFP010230122.1:25050-43309 GCA_023313725.1 Lithobius niger | reverse complement strand
ATTTCTAATCTCTAACGTTTCCACGTTTTCATGAAATGTCACACGTATAAATTTCTAATCTCTAACGTTTCCACGTTTTCATGAAATGTCACACGTACAAATTTCTAATTTCTAACGTTTCCACGTTTTCAGAAATGTCACACGTACAAATTTATAATCTCTAACGTTTCCACGTTTTCATGAAATGTCACACGTATAAATTTCTAATCTCTAACGTTTCTAACATTTCTAACATTTCCTACGTGGAAAATGTGTTGTGAACTACCTGACCTTCTGTTACCATGTGTAGAAAAGGTTATGGCGTGATCTAATGGTTTATGAAGGTTTAGGTGTGATTTATTGCGTTTATGCAATTACAACGTTATAGTGGTAAAGGTATAATCTATAAGCTATAATCATGATCTATACCCACCTTCAGGTCACTCTAATTACAGTTTTTTTTTTTTTTTATTTTTCCTTGTTTATTATACATTGATTTTTGTTGTTGTTTGTAAACTCGTTTTTAGTACACAGCCATTTGGCACTAGTGCGAGCGTACAAGGAGGTTACGACGAGTTCCGTTTAAGGCAACTTTTCTCCTTTTCAACTCCTAGATGCAGCACCGTAGAACCTTCGAGCAATAGAAAGAAAATAGCGGTAAATTAAAAAAAGGAACAACACTTCGCAGCAGCGCCGCGAATTTTAATAACTAAAACGAGATCATGTGACCCACATCAGCCTATTGGGTGATGGAGAACCTGGAACGTGGATGCTGTGTTTAGAATATGGGCAACCTCATCGAAATGTTGAACCGGCGCAATTTAAGTTAGAAAGGAGAAGAAACAATAAAACCAAGCGGACAACTTGGTTATCTCCTCGAGTACATATTAAAAACATGGAATTGTCGATCCTGAACGTCAGTTTCTTCGTCAGAAACAACTAAAAATACATACAATACACACTTCTCAGTAAAACAACTTAAAAACCAGCAAGAATAATACAAACCAGAAGTAATTACTTACACCTACTGCTGCCAGCAGTATGAAATGAAAATGGGCCTGCCCAATTCAAGAATAAGGGAAGAATTAAATTTCAACATTCTTCTTTAAAGGTTAAACCATTTATATGTAAGAAGTAAAGAAAGAAATCACAAGGTAAAGGGTAAATGAAGCAAGCAGCCGCATTAAAGACTGGCCTTGTGAGGCTACACAATACTCTAGTCTGAGAAGGAAAGAAAAGACTACTGCCCTGACTGGGACTCGAACCCAGGACATCCCATTTACTAGCCGGGCACTCTAACCACTGCGCTACTGGGGCGGATTCTGGCTACTTGCATTTTTTCTAGTGTGGAGGCAAGAAGCAAAGTTGCTTTCCCTCCTTGTATGTTTGTTTGTGATCTTTAGGTCACCATTAAGAAATATTGAATAGCTACTTAGCTCGGCTGGAGCCTGTAGCCAGTACCCGCCCTGGTAGCGCAGTGGTTAGAGCATCCGGCTAGTAAACGGGACGTCCTGGGTTCGAGTCCCAGTCGGGGCAGTAGTCTTTTCTTTCTTTCTCAGACTAGTGTATTGTGCATCCTCACAAGGCCAGTCTTTAATGCAGACTGCTTGCTTCATAGGTTGCTGGTTCGAGTTTGGACACCTGTCGGATTTTTTATTTCAATATACTGCTAGCAAATTAAAATCTGGATCAAAGGTGATTGACGAATGGGTGCAAGACAGTGTGGTTTTGAGTATAAATTTTCTACTTGACATGGAGGCAAAAGCCGGCAGAACTCGGAATAATCCATATGCACCAGCATATAGAAGTGAAATGCCACTGTTCGAACCTGCACTCGCAGGGTAAGAGGTCAGCTTTTACCTGTTCTTCTCAGGAAAGCTTAGGTTTCCAGTTTTAAGTTTTTGGTTTTTTAACTTTCAAATTTGTTGGTGTATTTGTGTTGGGCATGATACGTGCGCTGTACTTTTTACGACTTTGCATCTGATTGATAACGGGATGCAGCAAACCCCGGAACGTCGTGTTTTTATTACATATTTTGTCCACTTTCTCGACTTGCTGTCTTTGGTGGTTTTAATTTCTCGCCGGTGATCGAACTCAGGTATATGCCAAGCAATCAAATAACAAACGGGGGGGAGGGGGGGGGGGGCCGCGACTACCTAGTATCAATCGGTCTTTTGCGCATTCGTGTTATTTTTGGGCCACTTCCGCTTCCTACTTCCTTTTTTTTTTCCAAATTCATTTAAACTAATTTTTGGACGCTTGAATCTAATGGTGAAATGATGGGCTCACTCTCGGCCACTTGTTGGCCACTTCCGCTTCATACTTCCAGTTGTTTATTTTATTTATTTTTTATCATTTTAAAGGGACACCCGGCCTGCCTCATAACATTCCTCCTGCTTTATAACAGCCACGCACAGATCGCCAACCGCGCATTTACCAGCGGCCAGGTCGGCTGGGGATGTAGCTGCTTTCCTCGCAGCGGGGAACGTAGCTGCTGTCTCGGTTGGCTTTGGGAATAGTACACGTAACAGCATCAAGTTGAAGATTGTGTCGTCACAAACCGGAATGATTCTCGTATTTTAACATCGCAATTTATAATTTTCTAGGCTAGTGTCTTTATAATTTTGCTTCGGCGATCTGTTGGAATAATTAATTTTAATTTTTATCGCGTTAGTCTTTTAGATTTTTGATCTCATGGTAATAATTAGCAAATTAGTACATGCACGCACAGATGAAACGTCGTAGTTATTGTAAGCGCGCAAAGGATCATACGCGTTCGGGACGAACGTAAATAAAGTTCCCCTAAATATTCAACAGAAAATCTCGTAGCCGCCACATTTTAAAACGAGATTTTTAGCTAGGGATTGACTAACGGTAAGTAAATAAAACGTTGGAGCCATACTTGATGTGGAGGATCGAGAAAAATGGCGTTGTGAGGAATATTCCTTTAACTAATTTTGGACGCTGGGGTCTAGTTGGGACAGTTCTAATGGGGGACAGTTTGTGTCTTTCTGGTACCATTTCAGAGTTGAAAAAGGCGACGGACGGACGGATAAAGTCGTTGGTATAGTTTTCCCATATTTCGCATACGGAATACTACAAAATAATCAACAAACAAATGATCATTTCTTCGTAAGTTACCCTAGCCAACCATCAGATAGATCGATGTTAACAACCGAAGTTTCAGTTTCGATTACGGTAACAGGACGCATGCTCAGTATTGCTTCGCCAGCTAGCGTTAGCATGGCGTCCTGAAATTTAGATTCCTTACAACGTTTAGCCTCACGCATTCCCCTTGCTTCACTTTTCTCTTCTGGTATTTTTTGTAACCCTTCCGTATCGATAAAGGCTGCAAAATGTTGCACAAATATTGCAAAATGTTGGCGAAGGATTGCTTCTCCTATTTGAATCCAAGTCATGTTACTCTAATGCAGTGTCGGAATGTGCCGCCCGGGAACCCCCGGGAGTCCCTCACTACACGAGACCCTTGCTAAAAAAAAAATTTTTTAACATTCGAAATGAATTCGCATGAAAATTGTATCTCTAAGTTGCAGGAAAACGTTACAAATTCACGCTATATTTCATTAAAAAATGCTACCTTACAGGGCGCTTCTCCGGATTGCCCCCCACCTCCTCACTTCAGGAATCCCTCTTGTTTCAAAGAAACATTAAAAAAAAATCTGAAATGAATTCAAATCAAAATTGAATCATTATCCTAAGTTGCAGGAAAATGTTTCAGTTTCACGCAGATTTCATAAAAATGCACACGCTTGTGGTATCCCCCCCCCCTCCCGCTCTGTTGCCCGAGGCCCCTACAGTACATTCCCGGAGAAACCGAAGACCCCACCCAATCCGACCCTGTTCTAATGAAACTTAATGCGAAATGGTGGCTGAATTCACTTCGAGTGTGCGATTACGCTATTGTCTTATTTCAGAATCAACCTTTATTGGCCTTCGTTGATAAATCGGATATGCTTAATAATCGGTTTTCATTTCTGACTCTAACGGTTGCCTGGGAGACCCAGGAAATTTCACATGTGAATATTAATTTTCCCTTTAAACACGAAGCCTAAGTATCGTAGCTGCAGCTCCACATCCGCCGTTGCTGCTATGGCAACTACAAACTCGCGTCTTCCCCCATACGGGTCAAGGACAGCTTCTCCGCACAGCAGTGATGTTCGACGGGAAGTTGCCGAATCAGAAACGCAGCACTTAGGCTCGTAAACTGGGTTAGCACTAACACGACTCGATACGTTGAAGTTGCACTAGTAAGGCAATACTGACAGTGGTGATAAGCTAACATTCAGTAAAATATGAAAGTGTAGTAAGCAGTTACTTTCTGGGAAGTATTTTTTTTTTAATTCATTGCCTTCCGAAATTAAACTAAACTTATAACTGGGCTGAAATCTTTCAAGAAACATTTATTTAGGTGGGTATTAGATCAAAACCGTATGTGCTTAGCAATTCTGTTTAGCATCATGAGTTAACACTGACAACTTTTCTTTTTTGGTTGCATTCAGAGATAGGTCACTTTTCCCGATCATTGACCCATCTGACCGACTCGACCCTGACCCACCCGATAAAGAACAAAATGTGATCCACTGTTCATGAACTATCCCACGCCATGAAAATAAAGCCGTATGCAATTTGGTTATTTTTTTTACCTTCTGGGGGAAAGAGTAAGAACAATTTTTAAAGAGTATTAGTAAGACTACTGATTTACCGTAAGGATTACCGTGGGTCGGTGGGTGAATGGTCTTGACCTATGATAAAAATGCGACCCATATGACCCACTGACCAATGAGTCAGTTCCATCTCTGGTTGCATTGATTTCTATTACTCTATTACTCATACATTTTTTCCCCTTTTTCGAATTAATTTGTTCTTAATCATGATTTGCTTGATTTTGGAAATCCTGTTCTCCACATTAATTACGTTTTATTCCTACTTTTTAAGAAAATGTTTTTGTTTTTTTCCAGTACGTACGACCATTACCCACACGCGAGCTGCTCTTGTGGTGTGAGGTTCGCCTTCTGTCTGTCAATTATTTCCCTTTCCTTGTAAAGTGGATCGTAATAAACTTAACTCAGCGTGCAAGCCGTCTGTGGGCATTTTAGAAACCTGAAAGAGCATACCCCATCTACAAAAATAAGTAAAAGTGGCTCTCCTAATTGCCTTAATGCGCAAATAAATTTTGTGTAATAAGTCCTCCTCCCCCCCCCCCTCCCTTTAGCAAATTTAAACCTAAATAAAGTACTGCGCGTAAACATTCTCGATGAGTGGAAAATTGATGAGAATTAAACTGAAGTGTCCAGGGTTAAACTGGGTCCAGAATTAAACAGGAGTATTCCACCCTCGTCGCCATTTGCTGTGTTAGCCTTATTATCCAGCTCTTAAACTAATCTACCGTTACAGGGGTGTGAGATACTATTCAGGGTTGAGTAACATAATAGTGAGCGTGCGGCTTTGGTCCACACGTCATTATATACTTTTATTCACAGGTATGGGTGGCCCCGCCTTAAGGGTGGACCACACAACATATGCAGGAAGGGCCCTGGTGGCGAGCAAGTACAATGAGAGGGTTGCATCCATTACAGAGGCAAACCCTGGACACTCCATAAATTGTTTCTGTTAAAGGGACATTGTTTCGAATTCGCTGATGTGAGTGATTCCTTTTAAACATCGACACATTAAGACTTTAAGTTTGTGGAGGATACAAAGTAAAAAAAGAAAAGTCATTGACACACAGTTCCTGCGAACGTTGCGGGTTGACAAATGCCTCTGTACTTGAACTGGCCGAGTTGTGGAGAGACACACATCTTCAGTGGACAGGCATGTGGAACGAGTTTAGTTAATAACAGGCGGATGTAGCAACTACCTAGTCGCATCTGGTCTTCTGTGCACTTCAGCCAGTTTAGGGCTTCTTCTGCGTCATACTGCAGGTTTTTTTTTTTTCAATTCAGTTTAACTCATTTTTGGACGCTGAATCTGATGGTGGACACCGCAGGTCTATATCTGGTACCGTTCCAGACATAATCGGCTCACTTGTTGGCTACTTCCGCATCATACTTCCGAATTTTTTTTATTCCTCTTAACTAATTTGTGGACGCTGAACCTAATGGTGAAATCCGTTTGTCTATATCTGACACTGTTCCATACGAGTTGAAAGAGGCGACGGACGGACGGACAAAGTCGTTGCTGTAGACTTCCCAGCCGTTTCGGATGCATAGAAAACTAAAAGGATAGGGGTTGTGACGTCACAAATTCAGTAGCAACTGTAATATTTAACAATAAATTATACTTTAATTGTTCAGCTGGATCCTAAATGGCATCTGGCTGTTGCAGACATAGGGTCTTAGGGCTTCGGGCAGATGACCCGGAGTGGTTAATGCTCGTTAAACCCCTTTAGGTAGGTCTTTTTACCCCCCCCCCCCCCAATCCCTACTTTTTATCAGTGGTGCGAGCTTGCCCCTGGAAGCAATCGTAAAAATTGACATTTAGCTGAATTTACAGTTTTTGGTCCCGTAAAGCTAAAATAACAATGTAAATTTTGTTTTACCTTACACCCAAGTAGAACAACTTAAAAGGGCGTAAACTGCAGTACACGGTAGTCCGACGGGAAGTAATGACAGAACTAACATCCCAGGTAGTATGGGTACGTTTTTTGGCGTTGAAATGTGGGAGATTGGTTGAAATATTTTGAAGAACCGTATTTCGACCAAAATTGCACTATTTTGTCACTGTTATGGTAGTGTAGTTGAAATTAGCAACGTTGAAAAAGCGTTGAAAAACGATTATTTTCTCCCATTCAATAGTGATGAACTATGGGGCAGCACGAAACGTAAATCATACGTTGAAAATTGGATGAAATTTGGAAAAAAATGGTTGAATGAAGGGAGAATTCGCCTTAAAATTTTATCTACATTTTTTGAAGATTACTGCTACATTTCCAGCCTTTATTTTACTGGAACACATGGATTTGTGGACTGTTAAAGTAACGTTAAATAAACGTACTCATGCTGCCTGGGATGTAAGTACTGCCAGGGCTGGATTTTCTATTGGAATTGGAATTTTTTTCTTCTTTTCACTTTCATAAATCTTTCGTATTACTAGTGATCGAGCGAGCGAAGAAATCGAGATCCTGTTTTAACCGGACGACTTGGCACTCTGCTCTGTCTGCTTGGTTGTCTGCTAATTCCGAATTTACGGCCAAACGCACAAACGGATTCGAAAGAAATTTGATAGGAATATTATGTGATACAAAACTATAAATAATAATAAATAAATAAATTTCCCACATGAACATGGGCGGTCTGCGGAAGGGTGATGAGCCACTAATACCGAGCCGAGTTTTTAACTAGGTTGTAAATTTTCGCTTCAAGAAATTTTGGAGACTTTCCTGTTTTAGCATTCGACAGAAGCCAAGCACCGTGACCTGGTTGACCGTTGTTGCCTTAAGGGCGTTCCAAATTTTCACAACCCTAACCGAGAAAAAATTTAGACGAGTCGATGTACGTGCACTCTGGGCTGCAAGCTTCCAACTATGGCCGCGCGTGACTATATTACCCTGAACAGGTTCGAAAAAGGGTAGGTCCACTTTTAACATTCCATGCATTATTTTATAAGTGAGGACTAGGTCAAATTTAATTCGTCGTAGCTCAAGAGATTCAAGCCCATTCTGAGTCAGACGCTCACAATATGTTAAATCCCTCAAGCCGTGGAGGCGCTTCGTGAATCTACGTTGTACTGATTCAATCAAGTCGATGTCGCCCAATAAGTTCGGATACCAAACAGGGGTAGCATATTCGAGCAATGGTCTCACAAACACCTTTAAAGCCAAAATCTTAATGTGATTACTGCCGGACGTAAAGCATTTGTTTATTATGGCGGACCTTTTGAAGGCCAGGGCGGAGATTTTTTGGCAGTGGAGCGAGGACTTCAAGTTTTTCGTAAACCACACTCCAAGGTCCTTTACTTCTTCAACCGATTTAAGTGTCAGGGTGTCAAGAAAATAGTCCGGGCTAAGATTCTCCATACCAATATGGAAAGTAAAGCATTTTGTAGACGAAAGCGGCAATTGCCAATGGTTTGCCCAGGATGACACGTTTCGTATTTCAGAGTCCAACGCTTGGGAGCACGAGGGCCCGACAATTTCAGTTCCAACCTTAATGTCATCAGCAAACTTTACGCCGTATACTTCCAGGTTAGCAAATTTAAGGTCGTTAAGATAAATAACGAACAACAGCGGCCCTAGGACCGATCCTTGAGGCACTGCACAAGGTACAGGAACACTGGTAGATAACGTATTATCAATTTTCACCTGTTGAGATCTATTTTGAAGAAATCTGTATTCCAGTGTTTTAGATTTCCTGTAATGCCATAATGGGTCAGTTTTGATAAAAGTTTCCTATGTATTACAGACTCAATTGCCTTCTGAAAATCAAAGTAAACAACGTCTGTAGGCAACCCAACGTCAAGCGCACAGCTCCAACGGTCTAAGACAGTGAGAAGTTGGTGTGTTGAAGACCGAAGTGACAAAAAACCAAACTGGTCTGACTAATACGGGAAAATTTGTCAAGATGGAGAAGAATAGTATCTCTAACAATGGACTCCATGAGTTTACAGGCCACACATGTAAGGGCAATTGGTTGATATAGTTAAGTGGGTCTGAGGCTGATCCGCGTTTAAAAACTTGTGTAACTATGACGGTACGCCACATGGACGGAACGCTACCGCTGCCATAGGAAAGGTTAAAAATTTCGGAGAGTGGATAGTTAATTTCGTTAACAATTTGTTTGAGAAGAAAAGCCGACAGTCCATCAGGTCCGCATGATTTACTAGGCTTAAGTTTAGTGAGAGCATATGTAACTTTCGATTTGGAGAGGACCACATCAAGGCAGACACAATTTGGGCCAATCGTATCATTTTGCAGTACACATTGATGCCCATCATCACTGATGCTATTTGAAGCAAAGACTTTACTCAGGAGTTCAGCTTCATCAATTGCATCCGTCGAGTACATAGAACTAACCTTAAGGGGTGGGATAGACATAGAAGTTGAGGTTTTCTGGCGATATAATTTAAGCAAAGCTGATTGGCTCCCATCGCGAACTGCGGCCTTCTCAGAGGTGCTATGCCAGCCCTCAACACAGCACGTGTACTGTTTCCTAGCTTCGTTATATATTGCACGTTTATCGTTGCTAGGATTTAATTTTGACTGTTTACACAGCCAAAGTTTCTTTGCACGATGTTTCTTGATAAAAGAATTGGTATAATGTTACTACCCAATTGCCTTTTATTTGAAGGTTCACAGCTTCATGTGGTTTTTAATGATCTCAAGAAAGCAGGCCCAAACATGATCAATTTCGGTGTGTGTTTCGAAAATTAAACGATTCCAGTTTACATACCGGAGCGAATCTCTTAGGGTTTCAAAGTTTAGTCGGTTGGATGATTTTTCGTGCGACGCAGTTTTACGGTCAACAGTTACCAAGTTATGACAATTTAAGGAGAAAGTAACCACAGAGTGGTCACTTTTTCCAAAATGAGCCTCAACATGCAAATCAAAGACAAGCCTATCGTCATCACAGACAACGAGGTCAAGAATAGTTTTTTCCCTGCGTAGGCTTGTCCACCAATTGGTAAAGACCCAATGGTGCGATTTGTTCAAGGAATAATTTATGATGGCAGTCATGTGACCATTCACGGCTCCAGTCCACGGTGCTTAGATTGAAGTCCCCCACGAGAATACACGAATGTAATGGATTCCAAGACAAATTTATAAAGTTACAGAGTGAAATTATAGCATCGTCGTTATAACTATCGGGCAAGTAGCCCAAAATAAATGTGATATTTAAACTCGGTAAGGTGATCAACATGCCCTCCGTGTTTACTCGTGTTTACTTTCCTTCAAAATTCTTATGAATACTGAAATTTAAATTGGAGCTGCTTGAAATAATTTTTATGAATGAGAAGGGCAAAATTGTCCAGGGAATTGTCCGGGTGGAGAAGGGCTTGGAATAGTCCAGAAGAAAGATGTATACCGGAGAATATTGTATGTGCGGGAAGGGACCGGGGGGGGGGGGGGGGGGTGTCCTGTCACCCTTTTTTGGATGCCCTGTACTAGTTATGAAGGTCTTGAGCGAAATGTATTTTGTGAATTGTGTTGGGGGAATTGTCTTGTGGCAACACATACCTTTGTGGCGAGTTTCACAACGACAGCGGTACGGCTGCGGAAAACATAGCCGAGGTTAAAAGATTTCATTCCAAATTGATCTTCACGGTGTAATACGTTGCGCCATAGTTTTGTTGCGTAACAGTCATAGGTCGAGGCAGCAGTGTGATTGTAGTTTTCATCGATGACATAAACCTAGATGTTATTGACTTAACGATTCGGTTGTTTTTTTTTTAATTTATTTATTTGATCCTTAAGTCTCCTGACGCAAAGTAACGCTCGTGTAGATGAACCCATTTTCAATTGGAACCTTACCTGACATTTGTGGAGTATTAAGGAGTGAATGCGACAGTGTCTCACACTGTCCACTGGCAGGGACTTTGCTAGGGTGAGCTCTACCAGCCCTGGTACTGCCACCCGACCAAGTTTTGCGTCTCAAGTTTTCTCACTGCATCGAAACCCAGTTTAATTGCTGAATGACGCCAAGACCAAACTTTTGTTGACAGCTAACTCGTCGTCTTTCAGAATCCAGCCTTCCTCTTTAAATCCACGGAGCAAGCGCCTGGAACGTTTCGCAGTAGAAGCAGAAGCTGAGCTAAGGAGCACAACGACGAATTCCAGGCATTGAATGCCAAGGCAGGCGTGACGGAGAAGTAGGGAAGGGAAAGGGGAGGGGGGGGGGGGGGAGGGGAAACGGCAGAGCCTACAGATGGGGGAAGCGGGTAAGAAAGGACGGTCTATTGGTTGGGAGACGGGAGGCGGTTGCTTGTTGCTCGGGGCTCCGTAATTGCCCCCCATACTTGGCATTCTTGCAGTCATAATTGACGAGGCGTCGTCCCAACAATGGGTGCACCAGCCACGGCCACAGCCAATAAAAGACTTGCACGCAATGAATGAATGCTGGGGGGGGGGGGGGGGTAGGGTTGGAAGGGAGACTGCTTTACCGGAAGGGGAGAAGGCGTAGCCTGGTGATTGTCCTGGCCGCCACCAGAATGCCAGTCCAGTCAGAGGTTTGACCACCACGCACGCTTTCCACCATCTACTCTTCTTCTTCTTCCCAGCCTTTCAACCGGATAAACGTCGCCCCCGGGAACGGACTCTCCAATCGATGGCCATTGGCTAACTACTCACTCACGCCCTCCGCGTGCTGACCAAGCTTTCGGCCGCCGAACGCGACAAGTTTTGAAGGTCGCCGCGCCACCTAGCGGTTGGTACGTGAGGTGTACTGAACAACAGGAATTGAATGGTCTCTATCAAAGTAAGGGTTGTATACCAAGGTACACTTACGGACACCCTCCCCTTCACTGCTTGTATAGGATTCATTGAGACGACCCAGTGATTCGCCTTTCATCATTAAATAAAAATGCAGCGATGGATACAATTGAATTTGGTTAATCTTTTCACCTTACATCGCGGAAATTGCGGACATTTCGCACAGTTGTGTAACAATTTTCACATTAAAAAAAACTGATAGTAAATGTACTTCTTTGGTATTCTTACAATAAGTTATTGCAAATAGTTGAAAAATAGTGACCGAGCGAGAAAAACGTGATTATAAATGTGATATGTCGAAAACTAGTGGACGAATTGATGATATGTTGAAAACTAGTGAAAGAATTGATATGTCGAAGACTAGTTCGCGAATTGATGATATGTCGAGACCAGTGGGTTAATTGATGATATTTCTAAAACTAGTGGGCGGATCGATGATATGTAAAAAAAAAATAGTGGACGAATTGACGATATATCAAGAACCAGTGGACGAATTGTTGACATGTCGAAAACTAGTGGGTGAATTGATGACATGTCGAGAACTAGTGGACGAATTGATGATATGTCGAAAACTAGTGGACGAATTGATGATATGTCGAAAACTAGACAACTAGTGGACGAATTGATGATATGTTGAAAACTAGTGAAAAAATTGATATGTCGAAAACTAGTTCGCGAATTGATGATATGTCGAGAACCAGTGGGTTAATTTATGATACTTCTAAAACTAGTGGGCGAATCGATGATATGTAAAAAGCTAGTGGACGAATTGAGGATATATCAAGAACTAGTGGACGAATTGTTGACATGTCGAAAACTAGTGGGCGAATTGATGACATGTTGAAAACTACTGGATGAATTGATGATATGTTGAAAACTATACAACTAGTGGACGAATTGATGATATGTCGAAAACTAGACAACTAGTGGGTGAATTGATGATATGTTAAAAACCAGTGGACGAATTGAGGATATATCAAGAACAAGTAGACGAATTGTTGACATGTCGAAAACTAGTGGGCTAATTGATGATATGTCGAAGGAATGATATGTCGAAAACTAGTGGACGAATTGATGGTATGTTGAAAACTACTGGATGAATTGATGACATGTTGAAAACTACTGGATGAATTGATGACATGTTGAAAACTATTGGATGAATTGATGATATGTCTAAAACTAGTAGACAAATGTTCATGAAGCAAAGACTGAATTTCACGTTAGCTTGTCTACTATATTTCTACCCTTTTACTTGCTACGTTAACTAAACTAGGAAACAGGCTTTGGGCCTATTGTAGGCGGAGCGAACGATCTTCACTTCAAACTTATATTTAGTTTTTATTTTAATGACGATACCACATTTGTAAAAAAATCTGGGTGCAATACTTAATGGGCTAAGTTGGGCTGTTTGCCTTTTGGTGTGACGTACTGCTGCTCTGTGTTGGCCTTTTTCTTATTTTAGCCTTTTTTTTTAATATAGGATATGCTACGTGTCAAATTTACGTCAACAAGCTTTCGTTTGCTTCAGCATTTAGTTTTTGTTTAGTTATTTGTAGCCTCTTTTCACAGCCAACACTAAAGATGTGGGCCATCCCCGCGAGTAAAAATAAAACAGCACGCTTGGCCACCGCTGTTTGAGCTGTCGCTGGCAATAATTCTTACATTGTTTACAGGAACTGCTGTGAAAAATGTAATCCGCATGTTAAAATATTAATAAGGCGTTAGATTTAGATTTAGATTTAGATTTATTGAGCAAATAGTGGTCGCGTTAATAGGCGTTTAACTGCAAGCCCCAAACAATCATCAGTACGGTAGTTTTTAACAATACTCAGAAGATTCAAAAGGTTCACAATACTGCTTTGGTATAAGACTTGACACCGCCACCAACGAAAATGTTAAGCCACACACCTCTATCACACACTGCAATGCAGCGATCTCTATTATATAATCTAAAAGAAATAACCATCACAATTCAGGTTAAAAATGTGTTAGCTTTTAGACCTAGTTTTAGGTTTTAGGCCTAATTTTTAGCGTTTAAGCCTAATATTTACCGCCGATTTTTTTCATGAGTAGCAGCGTACAACAACGTTTCGAGATTAGGCCTAATCCTTCATGCGTTACAACGCGGTTTTTGGTTTCGAGCTTCACGTTACCGTGGCAACCAGCATAAACTAAGGGAGGCAGGCATATTATTGTTTCGTGCTTTCGTGTTTCGTCTGCTGTCACCTATACTTTTATAATAACGCTTGGCCTTGATAATGACGATTTCAAGTTTCATATTCGGGATTCCCATCTCTAGCGTAGACACCACTTTCGTTGCCATGTTGAATTGAATAATCTCCAAGCATTCTCTTTTCAAATGAAACTTACGTGTGTCGTTAATGGAATCCTTTTGATTTTTATGGTTGCGTGTCACTGTAGTGGTTAAATGCAACGATCAAATGATACTATTTCATTGAGTTACGTCGAAAAAAATTATTAGCTAGAAAGAAGCAACCAAAATTTAATTTGCCGTGTTTTTTTAAGTTCACTTGACTACCATTAGCATAATGTATGCTTCGTCGGAATTCCTAACTATTCAGGATTCCAAATTTACAATGGTGAGTGTTAGAAATAAATTCGAATATTTAAAAATATCTACCGTACTAATTGTTCGATTTAAGGCAAATTTTGGCTCAGCAATACTAATTAGGGTATGAAACGTTGTACCAAATTTCATTCCAATCCGATCTTTCGTTTAGGCTCCACCCAGACTAAAAATGTGCAACCAACGGACGGGCCAACATTTTTCAATTTGGTGTCCGTTATAGGCTACGCTTCGCTCCCTTCCTTCGCTCGCTCCGCCAATGAAAATAGTTGGCTGAGTGAGAAAACCTAATGATTTATTTTGATATCTCGAAACAAGTGGACAGATTTTTAATGAAACAAAGACTGAAATACGTATTAGATTGTCTACTAAATTTCTTTCCGTATTATTGAATCAGTGAAACATGATAAACACATGTAAGGTTTGGTACTAACACATATCGTCAAAAGAGCGATTGCACAAAACCAGCTTTTACCTGGCAAAAGATCATACAATGCTGTACCAAAACATGTTAAAAGAACTTCCTGCGATTAGAAAGTTTAGAGCACGTTTGTTTAACAGGTTGCGTGAAAGGATTCTAATGCAGAAGAAAATTTATTCCAAATTCAAAGCTGATAATTATTATTTTGTAGTGATTCTTCTAATTAAGGTTTACCTGTTCTTTAATTCCGCAGAACAAGAGATGCTATATAATACCTTGGATTAACAACTCCATTTTGTTCGATAATAATAAACTAAATAAACATAATAAACTATTGATACTACATTGCTTGATTTTCTATATTGCACAGCTATTCCTGAAAATGAAATAGGAATAAAATTTTTAATATTTCAAACTTTAAAAATGAAAATATTTAATTTTTAAAAATTATAAAAATTCAAAATTTTAGTGTAACCTACACATCAAAATGTATCGGGGATCATACGGGTCCTTGAAAAACTGGAAATACCCTAGAAAATGAAAACGAAATTCCAGGCCTTGAGAAGTGCTTGCAAAACGTGAGAAAGTTTATGCAAGTCCTGGAATAGTCCTGGAAATTCCGATTTTGAAAATCGAGGCTCCTGTTTTGTTTTCCGTGTTGGACGTCAGCGTGCAATTTATGTTAAGAAACATAAATGAAACATGCAGTGTAAAATCGATGGTTGCATGTAATGTGCATCATTAATCACTAGCATGTTCTCTTTTTAGTCTTCTGTACAGCCGTACCGGCTGAGAAGACTATTGCAACGACTTTGTTCGTCCGTCCGTCGCTTTTTTCAACTTCGCAACGGTACCAGAAATTGACGACCACTGTTTACAACGTTCGATTCAGTGTCAAAAGTTAAATAAATAAAAGTTAAATAAATAAAAGTTAAATAACATGGCAAATTAAAACATCGTTGCCTCCTTATAGCTAATAGACTTCTTCGACGTAACTAAATTAAATAATAACATTTCATCGTCGAATTAAATTCCTAAAGATTTGTGTTAACGCAGCCCTAAAAACAAAAACAATTTAGCTTCGTTTAAAAGAGTCTTGTCGCATTGTTGCATGAATGAATAGGCTTACGATCGAACCAAATTCTCCATTAGGCCTATCTGCTACTTACGAAACCAAAACTGCCGTTAAAAAAATTAGGCTTAAAAAATGAAAATTAGATCTAAAATCACGTTACCATGGCAACGTCAATAGTTGCTACGAGTCGCTACAGCGTTTCTCCTGTCCCTTCCCTACTACCACTGATCTATATTAGGCTACGTTGCGCATTACGTTGTAACACTGTAACTGTGTGCGGGGAGGCATACCGTGTTGCAAAAATGAATAGGCTTACTGTATACAATCCAAATCTCCGTTACTTGCTACTTACGAAATTATAGTTGTAAATTAGGCCTAAACGCTGACAATTATGCCTAAAACGTAAAATAAGCTTAAAAGCTAACACATTTGTAACGGGCAATTCTGATGTTTACTGTTTTTAGATTATATAATAGAGATAGCTGTTGATAGTGCATGATAGAGATGTGCGCCTCAACATTGGAAGTGGACGAACTGTACAGAAGACCAATGCGACTAGATAGTCGCTGTAGCCCCTTGTTTTTATTTTTTTTAAATGCTGCAATTTTGTCACATACACCTTATTGTGTGCCCGGCGTATCTTGAGTCCTGCAAGTATTTTGTGAGCGGCTACGTCTTCGTGGAATGGGGTGGCTTTAATCGATGGCCGCCATTGTTTTTGTAACCATCTTTGATATCAACAAGGCACTCTGTTACTGAAAACGTACAATCGATTATCTGTGTTCGTTCTGCGGAGAACTCAAGCTAGTCCGCGGACACTATATAAGGCCATATCAGTATGGCTGAGTGGTAGGACTCCGGGCTTTGGTTTCAAAGGTCGTGGGTGCGATTCCCTACTCAGGCAGTTTGACATTTAAGTCCAAAAGGCAACATAAATAGGTTTGCATCCGTATTTATTTAACACTTTTCTAGCCCGATTGGCTTTCTGTCCCGTTTATAACCGTAAGGCAATTTTGACAGGTTTCGTATTGAACAAAATTGTCGTTTAATTATTTCATTGTCGGTTAATTACTCATTTCTAATCCCTTGAATTTTCGTTAGTGAGTCCTGGAAAATCCTGGAAAAGTTCCGGAGTTGTAAATTTATAGACACGTACTAACCATGATGCATGGAGTCTAAATGTCGGCATATTTGGCGTGTTAACAGCTAATGTTTTAATGAGATCTCTACTTGCTTTCGTGTTGTTGTTATTTGTTTGTTTTAGGGAAGACGACCCCCAAACTGGGTTATCTGCCCCACGACGATGACGGGGACAATTTAGCTGGAGAAATCCAAGCGGAAAACCTATGATCTTTGGCATGCCGCAATCGAAATGGGTGCGATAGCAGAACAATAGCAACAGGTCAAATATAAGCACCCCTTTTACTCGAAGTGCGCATGTTCGGAAGTTAGTCGTTCAGCTCTTGAATAATCGAAGAAAAAAGTTTCGGCCTTTTTGAGTCAGTTCCACAGGGGGGAAAAAAAAGTTAAAAGCCTCATCTGAGTTCAAGCGAAGATTCGTTAGTGTATTTCATGGAAAATTTAAAAGACTAAATAATTATCGGGATTAAAAAAATAATAAAACAAATTATTGAAGAACTTGGCTAATTACCCCGGTTCTGAATGACGTCGTTTCTATACAAACGCTCATTAACCTATAAAAGGCACGTGCCCGCCATTAGGAACTCGTTTCAACACCGCCGAAAAACTTCCTTTTTTTTTTTACAAAGTTTTTTATTCCAACTTTTTAGAAAACAATTTTTCGAACTTTTGAAGGATTACGGTGATAACGGAGGCGGGAAATGTATCTATGATTTTTTCTGAGATACTTATTAAAAGGTTAAGAAGATTAATGCCAGATTAATAGTAACACGTAGAGAGACGTGAAAAAAGGAAACCCCATGTAAGGTGTGGTACTAACACAAATTGTAAGCGACGGTGTTTCTTGTTTCACTGATTTTAAGGATTTTTTTTTAGGCATCCGTACATTGCTACTCATCAGCATTTTTTTTTTTTTTTTTGCGTTAATACCTCTGTTATATAAACAAACACTCGGCGTAGCAGTTTTGCGTCTCTTCACCGCTGGTTTACACTTAATAAATACAGATGAAAACAGGACTTGTTTTGTTTTTAATTTTTTGGGGATCGAACCAATCATAAGAGCAACCAAAAAGTACAACAATGGTGAGGGACCGAATTATTGTAACCGTCCAGCAGGGCACAACAAGAAGTGGTCCTGTTCTGTTTCGTGGTTATGTCGATTGTAGCATGTTAAAGATTCTGGGTTTTACCCTTGGATTTCTTCAGTTAAATTGTCCCTCAATTCGTCTACATTGTGCCAGACAACTCGGTGTGGGTTCTGCTCCCGTAAGTCAAGCCAACAACAAAGGGTGCAACAATGGACCGTGAGTTCAGTATACAAACCTTTCCATGTAGTCAAACATGGTAATATTATCCACCCAAAACCAAAACTGGTAGAAAAACCCGCCAAGTTTCCAAAAACGGTCGGCCTTTTGAAGGTAGTGATATCATTCCACCAGGGAAAGGCCGCCAAGGTTAATCCTATTAGCCAAGTTAATCGCACCGAATAATACTTTGGACATTAAATGAAAACTTGAAGATTGATACCGCTAGTAGCAATCTTCTAGTTTTCATTTAACTTTCGAACTATTAGTAGGTGCGATTAACTTGGCTAATAGGATTAACCTTGGCGGC
>JAHWFP010230122.1:949-24950 GCA_023313725.1 Lithobius niger | reverse complement strand
CTTGGCGGCCTTTCCTTGGTGGAATGATATCACTACCTTAAAAGGCCAACCGTTTTTGGAAACTTGGCGGGTTTTTCTACCAGTTTTGGTTTTGGGTGGATATCACAACTTTGATAGGACTGAACGTATACATAAGGTTACATTGTCTGTTTAAGATGCTTCAATCCCATTTTTCACTGGCTAACAATCGCTGATTTCGTTCGCTTCGCTCACTCAATCAGCGCCCCTTCAGTTGTTTTGTTTATCCCTGCACCTTCGCCTTAATTTTTCAAGATTTCGTTCACATTTAGTCATGCAGAAACCCCCGAAGATCGCTGTTACTAAAACTGCAGAACGCGAAGCATTTTATTTTTGGGTTATTAACAAAAAAAAACCATTATCTCGTTTATGCTCGTATTGTTGCATAACCATAATATAACGTGCATCCCTTTATTCTCACGCTATCCACGGCAATGTTAATGTTTCTTTATTTTGTCCTTCGTTACAGTTCAATTTTTAGTTCGTCCAGGCTTTTACAATAAATCTAAGGACCAGTCTTGATTGTTCAAGACATTGTTGCTTAAAATCTTTGGCTGCAACTTAAAAAAGAAACAAAATTTGAATTCGCCGGTGGCGAATTTCAAAACCCTCCCACGCATTTGTCGTGACCCCTACAACCCCCAAACCAACAAAAGGACCATCCTCAGCTCACCATGCATCCGTGTGCAAAAGTTCAGGTACGTAGGCCTTCTCAATTTTGCGCTAGCCATGAGCAAAAAGTCTATGGGATTTAACATGGGAAAAAAATCTTATTATTATCTTAATCTTACGCTTCTTTTTCTTGTGATTGGTGGACACTCATCCTTTAAATTTTGGTTTTTCTTAATCTCTGACCCTTCCCCTTACATTTTCCACAATTTGAACAATTTTGAACAATTTTGAACAAATTTGAACAATTTTCCACAATTTCCTCAACATGCCAAAATAAGCTTTCAGTTGCTTACAGTTAACAGACACATGTCTGCTAGTGAGCCGCCTTTTTATCATTAACAATCAATTTTTTAACAATCGGATGTCTACAATGGGATGATCTACTGTTACTTGGCGGCGACACACTAGCGTGTGTCTAGATAAGCAAGTCAAGCTGCCAGCGGGTTTGGTCATCTAATTCGCTGTTTTTAAGAAGTAGTAGTAGCCTTCACAGAATGCAGTGAAGCCAACTGTGTGGCCATCCAGAAGAAAACATTTCACGTGTCGTTATGGGCTGCACACGGGGATTCACTTCAGTCCCCGGATGCTACGACGGGTGTTTTGTTTATATGTTATCAGTGCAGTTTCATTTCTCTTTATTTTCGGTTGTTTTCTAGACTTGTGCACTCTGCCTGAAGAATAACTGTCATCCTAAACGCAAATTCAGTTTAGTAATGTGAAGTCGTGATATCAAACGCCAAGCTCTTTCGCCAAGTCAATCACACCGAGTAATAGTTCGAAGGTAAATGAAATATATGAAAATTGCTTACCGCCCAACTTTCAATTATTTCATTTTACGTTCGAAGTCTTAGTCGGTGGGATTTGCTTGGCGAAAGAGCTGGCGTTCGATATCACGACTTCACATGGCCGAAAAATTTTGTGGGAATCCTTAACAAGTTTTGTTTTGGGGTGGGTGGACATCAGATATTTTTGGTCCGAATTGATGAAATATGCTTGACTTAGTAATGTCCTTGCAATAAGAAGTAGTTCGGCATTACATTTAACACACAAAAACTGGAGGTTAGCCGTACATAAGCAGCGCTACCGCGCAATTTGATGCGGATAATAATTATCTTCTAAGTAATAATCAAAATTACATCACAATTTCAAAATGAAAATAGAAATAGTAAAGGAACAAGGCACCAGTGCAGATTCACCACTGTTGGCACCTCCCCCCCCCCCCCCTTATATATTGGAGGAGCTGAGCAGAACAGGAATTGAGCAGAACAGGAATTGAGCAGAACAGGAATTGAGCTGAGGGGCCGGGCATTCCAGAAACTGGTGATTCTCTCAGCGAAGAAACGGTCCAGGGTTTTAAGACCGGAAGTACAATCCTGCAATCGAAGTTATGCCCCCCCCCAATCACATTTCGAAGCCTTTCAAACGTTTCAAAACATTTTCAAAACCTGAAAAGTAAAATTGTCTCTACTGCAAATCTACAACCGCAAGTCACCGCAATTTACTGTGATTTGATTTTAATTTAATGGAACACTGTTCCTTTAATTATTGCATTTATTTTGAACCATTGTACAAACCCAAACGTAGTCATTTGACCTGATGTCTTTTCTTTTACGTGTTCCGTTGTAATCGTTGTGCAGTACACTCGTTTATGCGTTTCAGATAACATAAAATTTGCTACGAAATATATTAATTTATTAAATAAATTAAATACTCTGAATGTATAGTTCGGATTATGATTTTTGATAGGGAAATAAAACTACAAAACGAATAATACCTTGCGGAAATTCGTTTCTCGTATATCATTAATTTTAAGGATATTTTTAAGGGACCTTTCATACTGCTGTACACGCTTTAGCTTTTTTTTTTTTGCATGAAGATTTGTTTACATTTCGAATTTTAGTGATTTGTTTCGTAGTGGGGTGGAGTTGGTTGGGCTAAGAGTGACGTCATTATTACGCAGTAGTCGTGACTTGCAAGATGGCTGAGCACGAATGGGCAACTAACTTTTTAATCAACTTTTAAATTGTTTTGCGAGCAATAAAAGGCGTATCATTAAGTCGTAAAGCCAACTCTTTATGTTTACACAACGGACGCTTCGTGTCAGGCAAAAGACTCTCGGAAAAGCGGCGATGGCGTGTCCCTTAGCTCAGAGCGCCGTTGAAATTCGTAGTGCGCATTCTTGCCTCCAAACGGCGGGCAAGTGTGTTGACAATAATCTCGCAGTTCAACAAAAAAAATAAATGGGTTATTACAAACGGTGGTGGAAATTGTTTAGCGTCTAGGCAGTGATATCGCAGTTGGGAATGTGGGTGTCCATGTTCCAGGAACTTTTTCTTTGCGTGCGACGATTCGGCAGTACATGGTTGGTGATTTTATCACCACCAGGTAGATATCAAGCCATTTCGCGGCTCCAGCCAACTTTTTCCAACCAAGCAACGATAAAAATCACGTGCATCTTGTTCTTGAATTGTTTTTTTTTTTTTTTTGTCGTAAGCCCTCGTTCGGAATCTTTATTGGCGAGTCATTTACCTTTGTAATAGGTGGTATTCGCTCGCCAGAATAGGGCCACGTCCTCCAAGTCATGTGGGAGTAAGTTACAACAGGAGTTTACTGAGTAGAAACAGCGATTAGAAAGCTAACTAGATATACCATCTTACTTCTTCCAGTCCTATGCATCATTGGATTGACGAAAGAAGTTGTTTTTTTTACCTCTCTTTTTTACTTCCCTTTCAGCCTGAAATTCGACTTCCCCATTGATAGTGGCGTCTATTGCTTCTATACCATAGATCACAAAGTTAACTAGGTACAGCATCCTACTTCTCCCAGTTCAACACGGGGCCCTAGCGGTAGTTGCGGCTTCTGATGCCTCTGCTAATCAAGTTTTTGATTTAACGTGTGAGGTAATAGTCGGTGGGATTAGCTTGGCAACAATGTAGTAACTTAGTGGCAGACATTTTGGCTCTGTTATCACTACTTTGATTGGCTGAAACTTGGTGGGTTCTTTCACCCTTGTGGGTTTTGCTTTAAATATCACTTCTTTTGTAGTTTTTTTTTGTGGCATCTTATTTTACAGGGTGGCGTTCTACCTGGAAAACTAGGAAAATTCAGGGAATTTATGAAGTCTGCAAAATTCAGGGAAAAATTAGGGAATTTGAAAAATATTTACCGAAAATCAGGGAATTTGAACATTTTCCGGAAAATCAGGGAATTTGAACATTTTCCGGAAAATCTTTTACCTATAAAGAATAGGGGTTCGGATTTAATTTTTTACTTCTAAACCCTTCACTTTATTTCATTTAAAACTTTTTTTCCATTTTTTTTCATTTCTGATAAAGCGAAAATTCCTTAGGCCTAAGTCAATGTGGGACGTAACGTGTTAAGTGAGTTTCTAGTTTTGTTCAGATTGTGGCCTTTTCTTGCTCTTTACCAATACCAGTTAGGGAAGTGCAATTTTTGATTTAGCAAAGCAATTCGATATAGTTATTGCGATTTGAGTGAAATGTGAAGAAAAAATATTACTCCTGTTTTGCACCTCCCTTCGACCCAAAAGAAATCAGGGAAAAGTGTTAGTTGATCTGGAAAACCTGGAAAAATCAGGAAATTTCATCATGAGCCTTTGAACGTCACCTTATTTTTGCCACTGCCCATTTATCTACTATCTGGCCAAGTTTGGTCGACAAATATTGAATACGAACGGAGATATTAATTTTTTTTAGTTTCGCTGGAATGAGGATTTCAATCATATAAATTAAATTTGCTTATTTCCATTCAACCATCAACAAGAAGTAGCTCGGGCTGCGGATTTATTGAAAGCTTAGTGGCCCGAAGCCGTGCGCCTTACTACAAACAAGTAACGCGTCCATTTTATCGACCATGATGTGTTGCCGATTATTTCTGGCAGTCCGTTTGCATTGTTGCTCGTTAACACTAATAACGAGAAATGCTAACTTTGATCACCGGTGGCGTTTTTCCAACATATGGAAAAATAGCATTATAAATGATTGCAATCCTTTTAGTTAATGCCTCGACCCCATAACGTCAAACCATAAAAGGCACGTATTGGAGATAAAAGAGTGTTGAATACCAAATTTCATTCGTATCTATCGCATAATTTATTTTATATAAGCGGAATTAGTAGTCAGTAGTCAGCAGTCAGTAAGTAGTCAGTAGTCAGCTAAAATCAACGATCTTCACGCACTTTTATCACATTGATACAGTTTATGCACGGGATTGAAATACAACTATTGCTTGTCAGGGCACAAATGCTGCCCATTTTCAACAATTTTTAAACTGTTTCGCCGCATAGGTATTTATCCTCGCCATCGTGAAATACGCTCAGCTCTGGTTTTTGTTAAAGTACCAAAGCTAGTGGCCATGCAACAACAATGCAAGAATTAAACAATGACTTTCTTACAATGAAGTAACAGTGAAGTGTGACAATTACTGAACTTGGCGGGCTGACCACTAGCGTGGTCCTTGATACAGACTACTTACTCGGCCGTATGGCCATGGTTTTAGCCCATCAGTGCTTAAAAAGCCCATTGTTGATATATTTTTGTTCCTCTTGGTGGGGTATGTGGCTACGGGCCAGGGCCCCTATAATAAAATCCAATCCAATTCCTCTTGCGTCTTTTCAATAACTAGCAAATTATGACATTGGCTACTGTTTTATTGTCGATTGCCGTGCTCGAAGCTCGTCAGATCACCGAAGTTAAGCAGCAGTGGGCCCGACTGATACTTGGGTGGGTGACCACCGTGGAATCCGGGTACTGCAGACATAGGATCTTAAAGCATCGAACGGCAGATGACCAGAAGCAGTTAACGCTCGCTACAAAACCCGTTGAACCCGTTAATTATTCGCTTGTGGTCCTGGAATTGTCCTTGAAAAGCTCTGGAGTTTTATTCAAGAACTTTTCCAGGACATGTCAATTTCCAGTTTACTATTTCTTATCGTTCTGTATAGGTTTCGTACAGCACGAAAGATAACTGTTTCGAGTATTCTTCAGTATTACTTACCTAATGTTTTGCAGTCTTTTCCAAGGTACGTATTTGGCATTTCCAAAACAAAGCACAACCACTTCACAGAAATAAGCTAACACATATTTTAAAATTATTAAAGCTTGATGGCGAAGTCTAACTTGGAAAAAAAAATCACGAAAAAAACCTTTTTTTTTTAAACTTTATTAGGCAACGTTACGCAAGTACTGTGAAAGCGACATTAGATTGGGGTTGCACAAGACTTTATAATTTCTTTCAGTAAAAAAAAATATTTTTCAAGCATTTCCCACGGTTTTACGAACCTACACAACTGTTTGAGCACAATGCCTGTACTTTTCTCTTGATTACGTCAGAAAGAAAAAGAGAATTGACCCACCCCAACCCAACCCCCGCTCCGGCAGCATTTTTCTTATCACCAGCTACTTCCATAGTCTTCGTTGACCATCACATGGTGTAGAGGGTCGCTGAGGGCTTTAAATACTACTGCCCATCAGAGTGGCGCAGGCTTGAAGTTGATCTCATTGGCCCTTGTTTCATGGCCACAGGCATGTTTTGTCAAGCTCGCAAGGCCCTGCACTGTTGACGTCCTCGAGTGTTTACAACGTTAAACTTTACATCCTCTGACCAGCTGTTGGTGTAACCGCTACTGCGCATGACTTCAAGTTAAACAAATTTTGACGCAACTTGACGCCCTTCGAAGCTGCAACAAGAATAATAAACCACAAGAATCAACACTCGCTTGCCGCACAGCCCATCCCCCCTGTCGGCGAAAAGGAAGTTTCAAAATATCAATGAAGTTTACAGTGAAGTGGTGATGAAGCGAAGTGGTCACGGAAGTGTATTTTCATCTCATTTTTGTGGGACATAGGCCAGCTTTCATCGTACTGCAGGCACAAGGCGTTAGGGCCTTACACATAGGCTTTTTGCAACGACTGTGAGTGTTACAAAACATGTATATCGTTAAAGAGCTTACGGTTTGTTTGCATGTTTGTACGCTCACTCCTCTGGAATTACAGCCCCTACGATGGTGAGGCTTGTGCCAAATGAACGATAATTAATTGCATCGCTATGTATTTTTATCGCTGTTTATTTTTGTACTCAAAAATCAAATCGAAAACTTCCCTGTTCATGACGTCAGTTTGATCTAACATGTAAATATCAGGGAAATCAATCATAGCGTAACTTGCTTAAATAAAAATCAACACAATACTTAGTGTCACCAACACGACACATAGATCTCAAAATTGGTTGATTTCAACTGGTTGGCACTCGCGCTCATGTCGAGTATGGCATGTAAAAGATCGAAGGTTTTTCCCCAACAACAAAATTGTCCCTCACTGTTCCTAGAGAACCTTAAGTTTTTTTTTTCTCAATTCTGTGTGAAATCTTTAAATCTTTAAAATCTTTAAATTCACGCAGTTGGTATTGTTGAACGCATTGTTCTAATCTAAAAATGCACCTCTTCCCCCCCCCCCCACTCACCACGTGTGACAATGAAATCTACACTTTATAAGCCCTGATCCCGAAGTCCCGTGTCCCTCGTGCCAACCATCAAGGTTCAAGGTTTCAAGGTTTATTAAGAGCCTAGTGGCCCGAAGCCATGCGCCCTAATACAATTAATACAAACAAAATACAAGAAACACAACAGGCAGAACTAATGCAACAATGCCACTCTTACAATGCAACAATGCAACAATGCCACGTACCACTATGTACGAATAGGGCCTGAAACCAGCACCCACCTACAAACCATTCAACCATCACTGACCAAAACAACAATCACTACGAGACTAATCATTGCTACGTTGCAAAGGAGCCGGCAACAATAGAACCCCTGTAAACAATGAAACCCAATTATCGCCCATGCGTAACAATCACTTTAAATCTGCGATGCACGAGGCTAATCATTGCTACGCTGGTTGTTTTATTAAAAAAAAGAAAGATAAAATCTTCAGCGCACGGTTGGTGTTTGATGCACCGTTTTCACCGCTGGCATAACTGCTGGAAGATTGAATGTAAAGGATTAGTGAAACTCAGTTAAATATTCAAGACGCCCAAAAATACACAGACGGGATGCACGCATTCGGTGTAGCCAGAGAAAAAAAATAATCGTTTAAACGATGTGTGAGCGTGCTAATTGAGTTAAACTGCTGGCATAAACTGCTGGAATTTTAATATTAAAATATCTGGTTAAATATTCAAAACGCGCAAAAATACGCAGACGGGATACACGCCTTCGTTTAAAAAATAATTGTTTAAACGATCCTTGAGCGTGCTAATTGAGTAAGCGAAGCAAGCAAAAAAAAACATCGTTTATTAGTCAGGGTGTACACAGACGAAATGCACTCCTAGGGTGACAAACACACAAGACAACAAACCATCCCCATGTTGCATCAAACACCACCCGTCCCCTGCGCTCAAGATCACGTTGGTCATTTTATGAAATAGCCAGCGTAGCTGGCGTAGTGAATTTTCATCTTGTATGCTACGGGACACGTTGAAATCAATCTTTAACTCAACTACGCGAGCAAAATCGTTACTGAAAGAACGAATTAACAAGACGAAAATTTATTCCACAAAAACGAACGATTAATATTGCCTAAAAATTGAAATTAAAAAAAAAAACTAATTGAAAGACAGCTGTTTAAAGTTGCCGAAGCTGTAGCAGCGCAACACGACGTCAAGTTATAGCGGAGAGAGGCCATCTTTAAAAACGTGAAAGAGTCGGCAGAAGGGCGAGGAGAGCGGCAGTATCACTTACTTCTCTTAACTGACTTTTCATATGACAAACAAGCGGTGACGTCGCCTGCGCCGCTTAATATATCCTTCTATTTTCAACTTCATCTCATTACCGATGCCGCCACGTTCCATTCAGAAGGAGACATTAAAAACGAAGAAAAGTGCTTGCTGGTATGACTTGTCGAGACTCGCCAAACATTAGATGGAAATTGCTTATGTCTCTTTCTTGAGAAAGTAGCGATAGATATGGGCAGCGAGAAAGACAGAGAAAGAGACAGACAGGACTTTCAAGATGTTACCATACGTCAGTGACACAGACAGTTTTAAATAAAATGCATTTTTGCGTAGGGTAGGTCATACATTCTCCCAACCCACGCTCCCCCCCCCCCACCCCACCCCACATTTAAATCTTTCCATGCATTATCTAAATTTCCAACTAGAAAAAACTTCTGACTGTGAAAAGTGTGATGGTGCTATAATTAGATCTCGAGGCTTGACAGTCGGTAAATTTAGACCTGCCAGCGGCAAATTATATTTTGAGTTCATAGTTTACGTTGAGTGCTAAAAAAAAAATTAAATGAATGAGGCAAAACAATTCGTGCTTTTTTTTTTTTTTTTTTTGTATTCTTTCAAAGAGAACGAAGGATTGAACGAATGCTTTCAAAAATTCACAAATTTCGACTCTCTGCAACTTGTGTGATATATCAACTTGCAGAGTGTTGACAAGATACAAGTGGGTCACATATTTAACGGTTCGCTACTCCTGGTTGGCTTTTCTGCATGGCTCGGTTTTGCAACGTTACTTCAGACGTGCGTGAATGTTGCGAAGGCACTCATTCTACTGTTTTTCCCCTCGCGACAAAATGTTTTGCTACATTCATTCTATTCAGTGTTAATGCTGCAACGGCTATTTCGCGCAGGATGCTCGAATATAGTGTGAAGGTATGTCCTTTTAACAACCCACTACACAGAATCGAAAACTGGAATAACAACCGTGGTATAACCGCTAAGATCTCCGCATTAATCTTCTAACCAATGCACATAAAAAAATGTGAGAGTTGTGTTAAGGCTCGTTTACGCAACTACAAATTTCTCGCTTACTAGCTTTCACTTGGTTAATCTGCTGGCTGGCCACTTTTCGCCTTTACCGAAGAATGTGGCGTTCAAGTTGTCTATACGTAATAACCATGACAACAACGCGGACGCAAATCTCCTCATCGTGCCTCGCGACACGACGTACTAAGCGAGACGCAGGAACAAAATTCGTGAAAGTTGGCCGCGATAGACGATTAATATATATGATGATTGAGAAAATTGCATCTATTGTGCTGTTGGGCTTAAAAATCATGTATGTAAAAACGTAAAGCACAACAGCACTTAAACAGATGCAATTTTCTCAATTGTACATATTCTTATTCCAATTGGAAATCATACATTTTTATTCGTGTACATTTTAACAAGTAAAGTGAAACTTCAATCATATAACCCGTTTTTTTATATCGCACTTGACGTTTTTGTTTGTATCGTACACGGCGATAGCTGAGTATATATGTATTAATAAACAAAAACGTATCGTTAAAAGTTAAAAGTAAGGGTCTAAAAGTCAAAACCTGTAAGGAACACGGACAAGCTTTGACTGTAAGGGTCTAGGTGTCAAATTTGGCCAGTGAGACGCTGCTAAGCATTAGACACTTACTACCCGGTTTTTGAGGAACAGCTGTCTGAAATGGTCCTATAAAGACCCATGAGATGATCCAATGATAGTGGGGGTGTGGGTTTCCTACTTTGCTTTAGGTTGACATTTTTTTTCGGTGTGATAACATGGCAGCGATTCCAAGCAAGACAACCTGCTACAAGCGTAAGCGTGTACACCCATTCTGTCTGAGTTACTAAGTCATTAATAAACAGACATAAATCGCTGGAAATAATATTAAAGAAAATTAGAAATTAGCCAACAGCGAAAATCGTACACTAGAAATAACATATTTCAGTAAGCCACCTGTATGCACTTACGTTTCATCGGAGTGCAACGGAGCGATTAAGGTACTATGCAAGTGATCTGGGGGCGAACTGGGTGGCCGGTTCGTATCCGGGTCATGCCACTCCGATTTAACGTAAGTGCATAAAGGTGGCATACTGAACTACGTTATTTCTAGTGTAATTTTCGCTCTTGGCTAATTTCCAATTTTCCGTACTAAGTCATTAACATGATCACCGGGTAGTAAGTGTCTAATGCTTAGCAGCGTCTTACTGGCCAAATTTGACACCTAGACCCTTACAGTCAAAGCTTGTCCGTGTTCCTTACAGGTTTTGACTTTTAGACCCTTACTTTTAACTTTAACGATACGTTTTTGTTTATTAATCCGTGTTACTTTGAGAATTGTAATAAATAGGTGTGGTGGTGGAGGAGGGGTTGGGTATGTGTGACACCTTTATAATTAATTTGTTGTTTGTTTTGTTGCGCCGCCTTTAAGCTCGGTAAATAGCTATGGCCTTACTAACCTGGCTAAAAAAAAAAAAAAAAACCTGGCCTTACTAACCTGGCTATCGCTAATGTTAACAATAGAAACAAATCCTTTAATCTTCAGTCTATGTCTTGCAGCTGGCGTTTGCTAAATGGCATTGTTGCATAATAACAATGTTTAAAACAATATAAAACAATCAATCTGGTAGTTTAGAGCTCCATAAACCCTGAACCACTTGACCAATTAAAAAAGGCCTTATGGAAAGGGCACATCTATGGAGCAATACCTGTAAAATGAGCTAAGGACCAGCTTTACAGGACAAATAGTTTTACCTGTAGAGAGGACAGACGAAAGGTACATCCCCAGAACAAGACCAAGAACAAGACCAAGAACATTTTGGCCCCGCTCTGTATCTCGGGTTTGGCTGGACTGAATTTCACAATTTTTGGACTGTAGACTGTAAATTCCAAATTTGGTTTAAAATTTTTCAATTTTGACGGAGTTATGAGCTCTCAAAGTTGAAAGTTTAACAGAGATTTTAGGTCGACCCTTACTAACACTGGCTATCGCCAGTGTTAATGATTGAAGTCCTCTTTCCAGCAAAACTAAAACTATTAATTTCTCCGTTCCTATTCAATATATATCCACCAAACTTGGCCAGATAGTAGATGAGCATGAAAGGTATATTTATGCCAACTTTTATCAATTTCCGTGCAAGAGTAAACGTAGGGAGCCACACGTAAATTTGAAAAGTGTTCACTTCTTGTTCGTGTTCTTGTTCTTGTGTGACACGGTTTCAGAAAAAAACTACTGCACCTACTTAAAATCAGAAACATGATCCAAGCCAGAAATTTCCTTGGGCTTCATCCTCATAAAGACCACTTTTTAATTGGTCGAGCCATTCCGGAGTTACATTGTTTTAACCATTGTTTTACATTGTTATAATTAGGGAACTTTGCCACTCAGCAAACGCCAGTTTCATTCTTCGTGCATGTGTTATGTCTTTGTTACACGGTTGATTGTTGAAGAGTGTATATTAGTTGGAGCGTATGGCTGTGGGCCACGGCCTCAAATACCTTTGTAGCGCGACGCCATATCTGTAAAAAAGGTACACGGACTACAAACAAAAACGTTAAGTGTGCCGTAAAAAAAAAAGGGTTATATGACTGAAGTTACACTTTACTTGTTAAAATGTACACGGATAAAAATTGATAATTTTTAATTGAAATAATCAAATGTACAATTGAGAAAACTGCCTCTGTTTAAGTGCTGTTGTGCTTTACCAAACGCAAATCACAACAGCACTTGAACAGATGCAATTTTCTCAATTGTACATTTGATTATTTCAATTAAAAATCATCAATTTTTATCCGTGTACATTTTAACAAGTAAAGTGTAACTTCAACCATATAACCTTTTTTTTTTACGGCACACTTGACGTTTTTGTTTGTATCTATATATATTTGGCTATTTGAGCCAAAAGTTTCAAAGGGTTTAACGAGCGTTAACCACTCCTGGTCATCTGCCCGAAGCCCTAAGGCCCTATGTTGGCTATTTGAGCCGATCATGATTAAACAAACGAAGCTTCAATAATGCTGGGTATTAGAGCCGAGAACAATCAGCTATTCCCTGCAACAATCAGCAAGAGGGCGAGCGGGTTCATTCTTGGCGGGTGTTGTGTGGGCTCTTTTGTTAGGATTAAGTTAGGTTAAGTTACTTCTAAGTTAGATGGAATGCAGGGTTTCGGACCTTTAAGTTCCTGTAATAAAGTATCTGAGAATCTGAGGAAAAGGACGAGCGGCCGACAATGAGAACGGATATACGCTGTAACAATTAGAAACAAACACAATATTGCTTCGATAATGCTGACTATTAGAGCCGAGTTGAAGGTTGAGCAACAATAACTGCTTGCACGATCGTTGTGGCGGGCTTTTCGCTCTTGGTATCAAAACGGAGAAACGGGTAATTCAGCCACACTGTGTTGCCGTCCACTGAACAAGTTATTTGGTTCCTTAAGAAAACAAAACATTAGGGATTCCAAGGGAGGGGGAGCAGGGGTGGAAAGTGATTCAAACCACACAATGGGAGATGTGGGGGAGAGGAGCAGGAAACACTTGAAGAGACAGAGTGGACCGGGGGTTTGCGGGTGGGTATCTGACCACAGTGGGGGGTGGGGAGGGATGGAGCCTCGAAGTGGAAGGGTTCGCCAGACGTTTTCATTTCATGCTCCCCAGTAAAGCATTTGATTCACGCGTGATGGAATCAGCTAGACCAGTGTATGTTACTCCGGGGAACAACTAGTTTGTTTTATTTACAAAATTACTGTAACGCCCTGAAATAGCAATATCAGATTAAAACCATAATTTTAAAACCAGAAGAAACATGTTACCACCTAACCTCCTGTTCTCGTCTGAATGAGATTCCAATGGAAGGCAATCCCACAATCCATCACTCCTGCTGCCATCAGCAAATCCCGGTGTGTTTCTTTTCGAGCGATTTAGCAAAGTCAACGTCAATATTGTGCATTGCACGTAACGTCTGCGTTCGTAACCGTTGACAAATGTTGACGTTAATCGCGTACCATACTATTGTTTTGCTAAACCACTTCCAGGAAAAGAAAAGCATGGTAACCGACATGATCGCTACGCAACGGGTCTTTTCGATGATTATGTTAACAAAAGGCTGCTGTTAATCCTAAAACGCTGTAAATCTTAAAATCGATGCAAACATCAATTTCTAAAAATAAATAGCTATTGGAATATTTGTTCAAAAGTTTGCCTCTAATGGGAAATATTTAGGAAACCGTTTTACAGTTTACTTGAAGCCATGAGTCTTAACACTACTTGTCGGACTAAGGTTCTTCATGCGGCAACCATAGCTTCATAGCGGAAGTACCACAGCTGGAACGCCTCGCATCGTGAATCAGCTTGTCCGACAAACGCAGTTTACCATAGCATATCGTCTCTATTCATGTAAACACTCGCAACCGCATTGAGATGTTGGAGCAGGCGTGGCAAAGATGGCGGATAAAATTACGGCGCCACGTAATTTGTGCTAGTGCCACTCGAATTTTAGATAAATAAACTGAAAATAAGTGTACACGACTGGGAAGACCAATAAAACTTGATTACGTTTGATTACTTGGGTTTAAGCTGACCTAGCTCATGAGACATACAGGAGTAGATCGGTATAGGACATGCCCATTCTTTGCCAAATAAGAGGGCATGAAGGAATGGGTTTCTGAGCGTACTGGCATGAATTGCATGCCTTAGCGAAACGGCCCTAATGGTGGGTTTTGCATCTTGTAAACAGGTGCCCGTCTTTTGATACGCATTTCAAAGTGCATCGCTAAATTGCCTTTCTTGTTGCCGTGTAAGGGCGCATTTGTGTAGCAACTCGCATTTGCCTTCTCGTCGCAGCTAGAAGCTAGAAATTATCTGAAATTCTGAAATAAGACTTCAAGCATTTACTCAAATGATCTCGGATTTGGCTAATCCAGGTAGCGTTGTTACCGTGGAACGACACATTTGCCATCGCGATTAAATTCTAGCTGCGAAAATGCCAAGGCGAGTAGTTGTGTAAACGCGCCCTAAACGTAGTGTACCTGAGTTCAGAAGTGACTGAGAAAATTGTATTCCATCCGCCAGGATGAATTAGTTATCTTATTTGAGCAAAATTATTGTGTGCACGGTGTATCTTGAGTCCTGCAAGTATTCTGTGAGCGGCTACGTCTTCCTGGATGGGGTGGCTTTAATCGATGGCCGCCATTGTTTTTGTAACGATCTTGGATATCAACAAGGCACTCTGCTACTGAAAACGTATAATCGATTATCTGTGTTCGTTCTGCGGAGAACTAAAGATAGGCCGCGGACACTATAATGCTTTAAATTTCTAGGCAGGCTGTGGGGTTGGGGGGGGGGGGAGAAGAGGGCGTCGCCCTCCTGTATCTTCATCACTGATATAAACAAATTCGAGAGTTGGCTGCATCCCTCTTGAACGACGGATGCTTAGACAACAAAACGAACGAATTAAAAAAAAATGGGTTGAATCAGTGTTTATAAATATATGTCGTAAACGAAACGGCCATTTTTTTTTTACTCGAGAAGGAATGCATTTGACTATTACGTCAAACATTTTTGGCCGTCTCCTCTTTCCCGCCCTTTCAACGTTCTCTGCGTTCCAGTGACACGCGAATGCTTCCTTCTTCCTTTCCCTCCCCCCCCCCCCCCCCCTCGCCGAATACCGTCGGGTGGCGTCTTGATGTGGCGTCTCTTCGTCTCGCGCTGGCACAGGCCGTGACGCGGGGCTGCCCCAACACCAACTATGCTCGTTTTTTAATTGGCTCGAGACGCGCCAAACCATTGTTACCCGCGCGCGCCCCATTGTTGCCATGACAGCAAACGCGCGTGGTATTTGCTCAAAGTGACTTGGCAAACTGACTTGATGGCTGAAAAGGGGAGGCGGGCAGGGGAGGGGTGAAGCTTGGCATAAGACCAGATCATTTGCAGGTTTGTTGTTGTTGTTGTTGTTGCGTTGTAAGAATAAAAGTTTGGACAAGTCTTAAATGTCTTAACAAGCAACTTGGAAGTGGTTCTTAAAGGAGATTTCCCTTTGTTTGGTTACTTTAATGCTGGGTTACTTCGTGGAAACACTTAAATTTAATTTTACACCTTAGGCGACAGCATTGTTTTTTTTTTATTGCATCACCTTCCGCACTGAGCACGATACTTGTTTTCCATACAAAGTTTTTTTTCTCCACTTGCCATGAAAACTTCTGTTTTCACTCTTAAGAGTTGTCTAAAAAGTTTTACTTTTTCCGTGAGTGTATTTCATTGCAATGCTTGGCCTTTAGTTAGGCCTTGGACTATTGACTCTCATGAAACTGTGTTTAAAACAAAAATAGCATATGCGAAGTTTTACAGTGTGCAACTAGTCTTACAATGCTTTCATGAGTGACTCGTATGCTGTGAGATCTTTGACGTATTTTTTTTAGTAATGAGCGGTGCGGAGCGGAGCATAGGAACTTTTCATCGTAGGCTCGTCCTTGTTACGAGGATACAGTACGATAACGAAAAGTTAGTCGGCGCAGTAATTACTGATCCAGTCATCCAATTAATTTCAAATATTCCACACACTTCCTTAAACCGCCATTAAGAGCCCTGACAATCCCCCCCCCCCCCCCAATGCTTTAAGGTCAGAAATCGTGAAATTACGTAGTTACAACACTATAGGTTATTTTATGATTTCTGACCTTAGCATTTTTGATCGTAATTTTGCAGCTAGAAATTGCCCAACAGCTTCATACATAAAGCAAACTAAATAAACTAAACCAAATAGTAAACTAAATTAGTTTACTGAACAAACCAGTTTTACTTAAATTTCTGAACAAATGGAATAAAGCCACTACGTTAACGCTACTTGAACCTCGATCACGTACGTTAATGATCGCATAAAAGTGGAAATTTTTCGCCATTGATGCAGTTAGGCATCAACACCCTCCTGGACAGAAGTAAGATTCGAAAAATGAAGTATAACTTTGTACGCCCCCCCCCCATTTTTTTTTTATCGCATTAGTTTTAATAGCCCGTGGACGTTTTGTAGACGATTTATGGTATGTGCTCAATTAGTGGATTTAGTTCTTAAATCAATTAATTCGGTAAGGGATTTCCTGGCTTTTGGCTCTCAAACATACCAAATTAAAGAAGCAGACAGTCGGCTTTAAAGATCGGTCTTGTGAGACTGCATAATCTGAGAAGAAGAAAAAAACAAGTGCCCCAACTCGGACTTAAGGCTAACAAGACTGGGCGTTGTAACCAATGTGCTACCCATTCTAAGGGATCCAGCCGAGCTTAGCAACTGTTCAACCTTACTCACTAGTGATCTTAAGGTCACAGCTTGAACATATAAATTTAGGAGGGAATGTGAACGCCAAGAAGCAAGTTGCGTCTTGGACGTGACCTTTAGATAACCATTAAGAAAGGTTGAACAGCTGTCAAGCAGCAGTCGGTTATTGGGCGACTGGGGACTGATGAAGCTAATTTAGGCTTATAAGTAAATAGAGCATTAGGCTTAACCGATGATGACGGTGGACAGTAATTTTTTTATATTAATTTCTTTTGAGCCTTACGCCAGCCGAATGCTCGTGTGGCTGAACCGGCTCAATTTTGAACATTACCAGACTTTTTAGAGAGGAAGAAATATCTGGTAAAGGGCGGTGCCAACCCGGGGATTCGATCTGGGAAACCTCCGATCATCGTAGGGGCCGAAAGGTTGTCCAGAATTGGCCAGAATAGTTCCCATAGCCGCTGAAGGTGCATGGTAGCCTCTCACGCCACCCTAGCCTGCAGTCCTGGCGGGGACTTTGCCAAGGTTTCCTTTCCAGGGGTTCGACCCGATCTGCAAACCTCCAACAACCAGGCTGAGCTGTCTAACCGCTCATCCACGATGACTGAGCGGTGAGAGTCATCGTGGAGAAGAAGATCGCGGTGAGAAGATGACATTTAGTGCTCGACTTAGTACATGCAGGCTGGCAGTCTTGAGCCATTAGGGTTACCAAGGGTCCTGTTTTAGAGTGCTGATAAAATTAAATCAGTTTTGCTACCCTATTTTCACTTTTTAAAACCGCAGATTTTATTTTTTACAGTTTTAACCCCTTCACTACCAGGACGTAGGCGGTGGGGATGAACGTAAAGTCCAAATTCGAAATGCAAGATTTGCGAGGCATTGGGCTCTGAGCCTAGACGACGTGCGACCGAAACTGGCAACTGATCTACATATGTACGGGCGGGAAATGGCCCGTTAGGGTACGTGAGTCTAGGAGTTAAAGCAGGAAAAGAAAAAGTCATAACTATTTTTCAAATCGGTATTACTCCTCTACTTCTTATACTCAACCCCCACGTACGTGGTTGGGGTTAACGAAAGACAGTTCAAAATTGAAACGCAAACTTTGTGACAATTTCCTGGGAATCTGAGCAAAGCGACCAAAACATGGACAAAGTCTTGGACTGTGAAACAAACGAAGGCACGATCGAATCTCGCAACTGAACTATAATGTTTATGCATAAAAACGGTTCGTTTGGGTGGGTGGCTGGGAATCAAGGCGCTAAAGTCGATTTTATTCCATCCATCGCAACCTACTCCATTTTCAAAGACTGCATTTTCCCCCACATGCCTGCGAAACAAAACACTGTAAGGTTACTAAGGAAGTAGACGATTAGTTTCAAGACAAGGCTCAATACCAATTTACTTCTTACTGTACAGCTAGAGGACTGCACACATTGCATTACATATTAGGCATGTGCCAGAATTTATTCTTCTAAGTGACTCTCGTAGACTCCAGGAATCTTACCTTTCAGTTCGATTCCCAACACCAACTAACCCGAGCCCTTCACTCCGGGCAGCTTTTATAGCTGCCAAAACAATGGGCTCTCTTGCCTTAGGCTACTGGCGACAGGTGTAATCCGGTTCCAATTGGGTGTGCAGTAGACCCATGTTGCCACCTGGCGGCTGGCACCTGTCCAACTCTTGAGTCAGCAGTAACTGGAATGCTGGCAGGCCGCCATGATTGAGGCAAGGTGCGCTACCAAGTGTATGCTTCGTGAGTTGCGCGCTGCCGTACATGTATGCCATTACAACACAACACCACAACATCGAATGCGGTAAGATAAATTAAGATTCAGTAAGCCTTTAAGAACTTATATTTCTGTGGGAGGACATGACCGAGATTTAACAAATGAAGTCGGGATCAGTGGTGGACCAGTCGTCCCTGTCGTCTGAGCCAACTATCCAAGGCCGATGACTAAAGAGGTGGCCGAGGTGACAAGGGCGTCTGGGCAGCATTCTGGAGTTCGATGGGCAGGCCACATCATCCGTTTGAAATATACCGGTGTTGAACTTTGGTTTAAAGCTTTTCCACCTCAATTTGACACTTTTGTACTTTGAGTTAACACGTTTGTACTTCAATTATTTAATGTTTAGTGGATTTCAAATTAACGCTCTTGGCTTTGGATTTAACACATTTGCACTTGAATTTAACACAATTACGTAAACGATTACCATTCTGATCTTAAAGTACTTATCTGAACGAAACTTATAGTAGATAGGCTCCATTCGTTACGACCTTGCGTTACTGGTGGCTAATTGTGACATTAAATTGTAAATGAACGGGAGTAATAATGCATTGATGAGAAAAATTTAAATTTGATTAAAGTAATATTAGTACGTTTGGAGGCCATTTAATTTCATACAGCGATGTCCCAATTCGATAAATGGTTTGCGTATAATACTGAATTAATTCTACCGAAATTATTATTACGCACAGTAAATGTATACCAGCTGTATTCCCGGTGTAACATACGTCGGTCTAGCTGGTTCCTGCATGTGCAACTGAAATACTCTATAGGGTTGCATGAATTGAAAAGGACCGCTGATGGGCCCCAGTCCCCCCCCCCTTCGAATTCTCCCCCACATTCCCCCATTTTGTAGTTTAATTCCCCTCCGTATACAGCCTGTCTGTATCCCCTGATTCCCCATCCCCTGCCTCCCCCGCGTTGTGTGGTCTGAATACCCCCTTCTCTATCCACCCCTTTCCCCTGAAACTCCTGGTATTTGGTCTTCTCAGGGAAATGAATAGTGTCCCCTTCCTCGTATTCCCCAATTATGTGGTCTGTTTACCACCCATGTTAGGAAAGTAAATAGGCCTAGCGTCTTTAATTGTAGGGCAACACTTCTTGTCACTTATTGTTAGTTGATCGTTACTGTACCAACTTTGAAACTATTCAAGTGGGTTCTAATAGCCTGCATTATTGAAGCAAGCAATATTTCGTTTGTTACTGATTGTTATAGGGCACATCTGTTCACATTGTCCACCGCTCGCTCTTTTTCTTGATTTGATTTGATTTGTTTATTGAGCTGTAGAGGTCTTTCTTTGCTTCCGTGTCAAGAATCCGTGGCAAGAATGGACCTGCTCGCCCTCTTTCATTATAGTGCATGATGACGCTCGCTCATTCCGCGTCGCCTCGCTACGCTCGAGGGGCTTTCATTCTGCAACTCTTGTGCTGCTGACACACATTCCACGTCTAAAGCGATCAAGTAAATGGTCAGAGTGCAGTACGCCTTTTTCGTAAGGCTTCACTGAATAAACAAATGATAACCATAAATCATTCCAGCAGCTGGCCATCCGAGTGCTACGTGCGCGTCGACTTGCTTCCAGTAATTTCTTTGATTCCAAGAGCATCATGAAACCATCTGCTGATTATTCGACGCAAACTAATTGTAATTATTGCTCACAGTTCGTCCATCCCATTCCTAAGCGCGCCTGCATTTCATCTATATCATTCAAAACATAGGATTTGTTTGTTTGCACGTTTGTACGTCTTCTCCTCCAGAAGTAATCTCCTACGAAGGTGAGAGATGAAAGATTGATAGAGCAAAGCGAAACACACATAATTGAAAAGGTTTAGTTTACGTAAAAACTAGCTCGATTTGCTCATTCAATCCACGTACCTCCGTGATTCAGAAACACGAATGTTTGACACCGTTTTAAAACCAAATCTATTGTTTTGACTTTTCCATGTCTCAAGTCACTTAATACAAAACCAATTTTAAGATCTATATGTGGTGTGTTGCAAAATACGTCGTTGTTTTATGATATTATTCCGTGCATCCTTTTCCAGATCATGCCTCTTCGCTCGAGGAGGTTTTCATGAACAAGCTATGACGTCATGAACCAACATCAAGAGGGTTTAAAAAAAACTTTGACATTATTTTTTTCAGGTTCTGTCGCGTATTTGAGGGTCATGAAAATAAGGTCATAAAAGGTTGAGCGATGAAATTAGGCCAATTTAAGAGCAGTTTAATTATCTTTCGTTTGGTCTTACTCCCATCTTTGTAGATGCTTTGGTTCCAGAGGAGTAGACGTACAAACACACACACGCACATCATACGTCCTTAATGATGCAGATTCTACAAACGGCCCGAACTTCTGTAGGCCCTATAGTGTGTTCCGGATTACAACAGAAAAAAGTATATACAAGTAGCGCATGGTGCAAGGAAAATACAATAATAATATGATGTTTCAGCAGTGAGATAGTTTCGTATCAAGGTAGCAACTAAAAATTGGTTAGGCACTGAACCTACACACACTGGCAACTAACATAGTACGAAAAATGAGCAAATATACAAATAGGAATGCTAATAATTACAAAAACGGTATCAACAATATCAGAGACATAATCAAAATTAAAATACATCAAAATATCAGAAACAATATATCGAGTCAAATTATCTGAAAAAATAAATAAATAAAAAATAAACCAGACCCAATATCAGAAACAATATCATTTTCTCATGAGAGAAAAAGTAGGATAATGAATTCTTGCAACATTTAGGAAAATTGGAAATTAGCCAATAGCGAAAATCATACACTAGAAATAACGTAGTTCAATAAGCCACCTTTATGCACTTACGTTTCGTCGGAGTGGCATGACCCGGATTCGAACCGGCTACCCAGTTCGCCCCCAGATCACTTGCATAACCGCTTAATTACTATGGCCACATCCTCCACTGGCATAAAGATAACTCACTGAACCCGTTATTAAGGTCACAACCGTGAACAGGGCTCCATTCGACCGAAATTTACTCGGCCATTGACAATGGAGAGGGAAGACAAATCATATACTCACAAGGCTCATTCTTTATGCCAGTGGAGGATGTGGCCATAGCGATTAAGGCGCTATGCAAGTGATCTGGGGGCGAACCGGGTAGCCGGGTCATACCACTCCGACGAAACGTAAGTGCATAAAGGTGGCTTACTGAACTATACATTATTTCTAGTGTATGATTTTCGCTATTGGCTAATTTCCAATTTTCCATAATATTATGTCCAGCGATTTTTGTCTACTTATTTGCAACAGTTACTCACATCTGAGCTACATTTGCAAATCTGAGCCATACAGGAAAGCTAACCGGAAGGAATGTACCTTTAAATCCAAGTTCAAAAGTGTCAAATTGACGTGCAGAAGCGTTAAACCTAAGTTCAAAACCTGTAACTCCATAATAAATAAACTCTTGCCGTATCTTCGCTCTTTATTTATTTCCTGATTTTGTGCTGTTGTGTTTTTCCTTTTATTCCTGCATAATTTAAATTGACAACATCCCGCCGAATGTTATTATTAAAGTGCAATGGAAAGGATACGAGTGTCTTGCAGGCTTTGCTAAATTTAGAAATGGTTGTTCTAAAATTAGACCTTGGCAGCTGGTTGGTCTTCTCCTCCATCTTGCAACACGTGCAGTCGCACACGTTGTGCCATTTCGGTCTAAGGGACAACAAACATGACCACACAAACGCCGACTCGTTTGTCTTTCGTAAACAGACTTTAAAACGCGCACACAATGAACACGAATTCGTTGCATGCCCCAAATACTTTATTGAGAAACTTGATTTATTTGTTGCTAACGGCCGAGCTAACTCTAAAATCACTAAGCCACAGTAAGAAGCCAAGCTTTGTTAAAAGACCTCGATGCCATTGTCAGATATGCATGACGCGATTAATGATAATCGATAATGTAAACACTCCACATTTTTCGACGGTTATCATAGTTATCGATTTATCGATTGTGTATCATCGTCATCGTGATGGAGTGGTGGCAGAGGTCGAAGAAGCTGAATTGGACAGTGACTGGAACGGGGACCAATGGCAAAGTTCCGATCAGTCAGTGCCGGCCAGGGACCATCAGGCTTCTTCAGCAGCTGTAGGATCTGTTTAGCTTATTTGGATATTATGATCGGAGGTTTCTTGTTTCGAATCTCCGCGGGTTTGTTCCTCTCTTTTACTATAGAATTCTTACTCCGTCTAAAATGAATATCAGTTAATGTAAAACTGAGTCAGTGCATCTATGTCCTGATGGAAGATGCCAAGATGCTTGGCTTGGGCTAAAGAGGACTGGCATTGTCAAGGAGTTTGAAAATGCCAACATGCCTTTGGTCCTACTGAACAACCATATCCAATTTTTTAATTACACACCCTCCCCCTCCCCCGCCTTCAACTTGATAGTCTTCTACCCCTGCCAGTGCCTAAAGGCAACGTAAATAGGTTTGCATAAATACGTTTGCATTTATGTTGCCTTTTGGACTTATGTTAAGAATGCCGGAGCAGGGAATCGAACCCACGACCTTTGACACGAAAGGACGAAGTCCTACCGCTGAGCCATACTGACAAGAGCAACAAGAAACGTCAATAGGCAGAGTTTCCTTTTAGCTGTGACATTGTGGCTCAGCGGTAGGACATCGGCCTTTAGTTTCAAAGGTCGTGGGTTCGATTCCCCACTCAGTCAGCCTGACATATAAGTCCAAAAGTCAACGTAAATAGGTCTGCATCTGTATTTATTTAACTCTTGTTGAGCCTTTGGCTTTCTGCGTTTAATACCGTTCAAAGGGTGAAAATAAGCAAAAAATTGAACGGTAACTGTGATACCAGTCCTTAGTAAAACGGGCGTGGCTCGGTCCCTAATAGTGGTAGACCCTTTCCATTGCCCTTGATTCAAAGACGACATTCCCACCTTACGAATAACCCTAATTGGAGTCATTCATCTAAATTATAACCGTCACAAGAGCCGTTTAAATTTGAAAATGAGCGAAAAATTCAATGGTAATTGTGATACCAGCCCCTAGTAAAATGAGCGTGGCTTGGTCCTTAATAGTGGTAGACCGTTTTCATTACCCTTGATTCAAAGAAGACATTCCCACTCATAGATATAAAAATTAATATACAAACTGCTTTTGTGTAACACTAACGGTTCTTGCATAATAGGCCAAATGGCAACAAATCGAGTAATAGTTGGGCGGCATTTTGGTAGCCATCTTTAATGCTCAAGGTTTACAGCCTGGCACCCTTCAGATACTTAAGGTACACATCCTTTTGAGTAGGTGCCAGCAAAAAACTGCCCTCACATTGTAAGGTACATTATAATTTCTTTTGTATATCCACGTAAGTATTACATGCATTTTTTGGCCATTTACGTAGAAATTTCTAATGGACCGCTAATGTGGGCAAGGTAAAATTCGTGCGGGAGAATGAGACAATGTCTTGCCTAGCTCATACCCCCCCCCC
>JAHWFP010230120.1:58677-73177 GCA_023313725.1 Lithobius niger | reverse complement strand
ATGTTGCATCTGTGAAAAGCCGGCCAAGATCGAAAGTTGACATCGTTTATTCGTGTTTAAAAACTAAAGTATTTTGACAACAGGATAATAAAATGTTGCATCTGTGAAAAACCGGCCAAGATCGAAAGTAGACATCGTTAAGTCGTGTTTGAAAACTACCTTCTTTGATAAAGCCATTATATCTCATCAATCTAGGTCTTAAACCGTATTGTCAGTTTTGTTTTAGGTTCGAAAGTGGCATATCCTACCTCTTGGTAAGGCACATCGAACGTGATGGTTCGCAGATCCAACCTCCAGAATGTATCCACGCATGGCATGACAAACTTTAAACCTGCACACAAAATCATAAATCAGACCCTTGGCAAGCGAATTTCTTCCAACAGGAAGAGTAATATTTAGTAATAAATATATTATGTATGTTATGATCATAAAAGTTAGTGATGCATCCAGAATTTTTTTTTTGGGGGGGGGGGGGGGGGGGATAAGCATAGACTGCGCTCAAGGCTGCCAAGCAGCACTGGAGTATTAGCGTACTAGAAGTACCAGCCGTAACCTTAAGCCAGTCTATACCACGCGCCACGACTCCCTGCCGTGACGTCACCATGAGTTAGCCATTGACGAAAGAGAACAGCGGCTGTTTTGAGTGGACTAGCCAAGTCACGTGATACATTCATCACAGCAGAAAGCCATGGTGTAGTAGGTTGTTGGCTATGTCGAATACGCTGTTTGGATTATTGATTTCGTTGGTGCTTTCCACCTTTTAGTTTATTCTGTTGATTGGATTGTACGTTTTTTATTATGCATCCCAGGACATGGCAATTTTACTTAATATTTTGTTTCACAGATTTCTTTCAGTCATCTGTAGGTAAGTGGAGCCTTCCTAATGTGTTTGAGCCAATCGCAAGCCTCCTAACTAACGTAAGGCGAGCTTCACCAATTACATGTACCCTTGTTTTTTATTTTTTTATTATTGTAAGTATTTTGCCATGCCTCTATAGTAGGCACGCATGGAACAGCTATTATAGTAGACCAGCAACACACGAGTTAATCTCAGTTTCGAGTTCCTGCAAAACTATTTCTACTTCCATCTGCAGCCTGTTGTAATGCAGATGATTATGTTACCCTACGTCAGGCAAAAACGAAAGCCTTCGAAACCAAATAAAAAAAAATTCAGGTTGCTTCCAGCATGTAGATTTTACTAGCACGTGATGGTACATAAGCCCATGCTTCCAGTTATCCAGTTTCAGGGTCTTGGAAGGAGCAAATACACCCCCCTACCCCATGGGCGCACGAAGGCATTTGAATACGAGGACTCTTCCCCTCCATTGGTCTCATTTGGTTACGTCCCGTTTCACCAAATCCCGTTTTGCCAAATACAGTTCAAGAAATTTTAGGCACACGAAATTTAAAATATGACTCCCGTGTAATGGTCAGACATTTGTAGACAAACACCCGTTTTGCAGAATCCCGTTTTGCAGAATAATTTTTTTTTCCAAATTACGTGCCTTGCACGCGCTCCCGCACTCACTCCGGCTATACAAATAACATCAGTAACCGCAACTAATCACAAATTCCTTCCAATAAGGCATGCATCTTTAACTTCTGCAAGGTAAATTTTTGAAGAATATTTTGACTCTACGAAACGGGATTCTGCAAAACGGGAATTCTCGTTTGGGAAAGGGTAACCATCATGTGCATAACTAACTATTCTTAAAAGAGAACCTTGCATTGACTTAGGCTAGTATAGCTACCAAGCATTCTAAACAATATTTAAAGTACACGTTTTTCCGACTGTATCGCCAGTTTAAAAAAACGCACATAAATCAATTGGTCTTCTTCTACCAATGCTTGTCTCTGTTAAATGTTTGCCTTTTAAATCCCTATTACGTAGAAATAAGGTATTAAATTTCGTGTACGTGAAATTTTGTCAAATTAGTTTTGGCGAAACGGGATTTGCCCTTTAGGCAAAAGCTTTTAATCTGCTTTCTTTTTTGGCGAAACGGGCAAAACGGGAGTTTACCCTCCATTTACCCTGAATGGAGCTTGAACTCAAAATTACAATGGCATTTGTAATTTGAAGTTTCACTAATGAAAAATTTTAAGAAATATTACGGCACGCCATCAGTCGTCCGTAATACATATCGTAAACCTTTACAACTTCCAAATTCCTTGGTGCTTGGAAACTTATTAGATTTTCTTATGTTTGTTCTTTGAAAACTTTTCTTTGTGTATTCCTTTGCTTGCTGCACAAATAAACGACGAGCTGGATGATAGAGGGCGCCATGGTGGAAAGATCCTCAGTAGTTGGTGATCAACCCTCTTTAATTTAAACAGCTTAATTGCAGAAATGTGTTTCAAAATATTTCGTCTTAAGTTGAATGACTATCGAAAATTCAGGACCAGACAGTTTCTAAGTCTCAGTATGGGGTGAAAGAAAGCAGAGTTGGATTTCGTTGTGCCGATAAAATTAGGTGAACGAGGAAAGTTAAGCGTTAAAGCTACATTTTGATTAAATTAGTTGAAGTTCTAGGCCTATTTCGGATTTTCAAAACGTATTTTTTTTAAATTACAGTTCTCCATGTTTCGCAAAACTAGCACGTATTAATTATCAAATTGCCGTCTCAACCATAAGAGCCTGTTTTTTTTTTGAAGTTGTTACCTGGTTTCTTGGACATATCCTTTCTTAATCTTCCCAGACGGAATACCACGAGACGTTCGTATTCATTCACAATCTCAACAGAAAAAAAAAAGAACAAAAGCTAAAATATATTTTTCAGTTGTAATATTCAAAATAACTTTGGGGAGGAGATACAAAGGTATAGGGAATAAGGTGGGGGACCACATGACACCAGTCTAGTCAGCTTCTGGTTACCGTTCACAACAAGCTACAATCGTCAGCTAGTTTAGTGACAGCCGCCATCCAGTTCTCTGATCAGTAAGTTAACTAATTACAATCCTAAACCAGCAAACAATCTGGAAAAACTCGTCGCTTGTTGGAGAAAGTTTGGCCCAACGCTTGATGTCGCTTGTGCAACGGATTATCACGTTGGAGGCACCAAACTCTCTCCAACAAGTGCCGAGAGTGTTTTTTCCCCGTTTGTTTGGTCGTTTTGAAAGATGGTTACGCATTGCTCCTATCTTACCACCAAGGTAAACCATCTTCATCTTCTAAGTTTAGTGTTTTTTTCGATTAATGGTAGTTATCATCAGCTAAAGTATACTTATTCCTTAAACAACTAGTTTGCATCGGTTCTCTATTGTCACTAGCAGAGCTCGTAACTGACATTACAGCAGTGGCGGTGCTACCTGGGAGGGAGGGGAGAGCAGTGCCGCCACTAGACCTGTTCAAAGGGGGGTGCAAGAGTAAAATCTAGGGCCCCAAATACAAAACAATTTTGGATGCCAGGTTGTGGCCTATTTTACAGTAGTTTTATCCATAAATGTGTACAAATACAAATTTGTAATGCAAATCAGCACACAAATTTAAATTATTATTTTAAAAACCGCCACTAGCGGCTAATAGCTGTTGCGACTCATCGTATACAAGATGCGATTAGCGATGGATTATCTTGGCCAATTTCCGAACAGATCTCGAAGAAATCGGCAAGACGTGGCGGCCATTTTGTGTGGCGGCCATCGTGTAGGTCGGGCCAGATAGTTTAGTGGTCATGGCCTAACCTAACGTTTAATAGCAGTAACACCATACATCAGAAAAAAAAATGCCACATGTAAAACAACGGGAAAGCAGCAGTGGACCATAACGCGAATACGTTTTACGTGCACGCAGCTACTTTGAATTGCAAGCAATGAATGAGCTTGAACGGCAAAGGAACTCCAGCTTTTCTCCGAAACATACGGAAATTTCACTGTAAATTTCAGTACAATTTCATGATGATGTCAATATACAACAATAAAGCTCATTTCACAGGCCCAAATCAGCCTGGAAAGGAAAGGCAAGTAACAAAAGCAAATCAATGTGTTTTTTTGTTGTTCACAAAGCAGACCTAGAGGGCGCGCGACGCATCTTGAGTCCTGCATGTAATTTATGATCGGCTACGTCTTCCTGGAAGGGGCGGCTTTCATCGACGGCCGCCATTGTTTTTGTAACTATTGTGGATATCAACAAGGCACTCTGCTAACAAAAACATTCAATCGCTTACTTCTGTTCATTCTGGGGCGAACTCAAGACGGGCCGGAGAAACTTTAAAGCAAATTACGACTGAATAGCCTAAAAAGCTTGACAAACCTGTCTCAACGTGCTGCAGACGTCTCCAAAACTATAGCAATGAGTTGAGCACCGGATGAGACCACTGTCGCGAGACGTATTTAGGCGTTTCAGGACGAAAAATAAATCTCCTAGTCACATCTTTACTTTACTTTATCAATACTTGTTCCACATTGCCATCTGGCAGTGTGGGAAAAAAAACATGAAATAAATATATACAGAATAAATACAATATGAACGTCTTGTACAAAAAGAAAAAGTGGAAAATTTGAGGAAAATAATAACAATAATAATAACAAGATAAGCAAGAGACTACCCTTCATCACTTTTCACAATCAACAAGCAATAGAAAAACAAGGTGAAGACCACCAAATATTAACAAAGTATATACCTTTGGAAAAATTCATTCATAAATATATTTAGCAAACAGCAAACAACAAGCAGAAAAATTGGTCCTGCTTAAGAAAAATTCATGTTTTGGTAGATACCAGGGGTTCTGATGTTGGACTTCAGCAACTTGCTAGCATAGGTTAAACTCGTTGAATTAGGCAGAATTTACGGGGAGGAAACACGATTTTTCTACCGCAGATTAACATTTTCAGCCTTGAATTTGTCTGTGCACCTTGTAGCCAATGACAATCAGGCCAGAATTTGTAATTTCAAAGAACTGACGTACCTGAACACAGCAGACCATAGACCACGGAAAAAACAAAACGACCAGGAAAATTGATAAAAAGATGAGAATACAGCGTATAACTGATTCAAGTGTTGTTTTGGAATCTCCTTTATAGCTAGAATACCCGGTACGGGTGGACCAGCGACGAGGACGATCATCCCAAGGCATTTGAGCTAAAATCTAACTTGACGGACTACACGTACAGTAGGATCCCTTGATCAATGTTGTTTTTGTTACTAGCGACTGTTCGCTAACAGACTATAACAATGCCATTTGTGTACGTGTAGGTTATCAGCTATACCAGAGCCACCTACAGTAAAGGCCGTATCATTTTTGCCTCCAACAATGCTCCGCAAAACGGCGAATCAAATAACGACGCGGCAAGTTTGCCAAGTGGCGTCATCTGTTGACAGAATTTGGAACCCTGGTCGGTTCGTTTGAAATTTCGCCGCTTGGTGTAGAGATGGCAGCACCTAGCAAACGTGCGCTTCCTTCTATGTCAATGGTTGATTTTGCTTGCCTAATTTGTCTTGATCTGATCCGGCCTTTACTGTAAGTGGCTGTGGCTATACTTTCGGAGCAGTGAGATACGACAATGTCGAGGTCCGCAGGGCCGAGCCATTGTTGTATCTCTCCGAGGAATGCGGCTGGTAACCTATTTCTCACCCAATATTGCTCAGTTCTGCAACAATTGGATATCACGTGCCCAGCAAAGAACGAATCGTGCTGACGCCCTTTTGCTCAGAAAGCTCAACAATACGACAAAGATGTCATTGTTGACAGCACTTGTTATTCCTTGTTTGTTGAAGGAGTATTCGTCGCTCCGTTTAATTGTTTTTTTTGTTCTATGTTTTACTTAGTGATGTACAGAGCGTACGACTGCAGGTCACGGCTCTCGAATAAAGAATTTGAATTTGAATTTGTCGCTCCGTCAAGTCAGATTAGTGGCACAATGGCTCTTCCGGTTTGGTTACTGTGTGAGTGTGGTGTCAGTGGAACGGAGGGGTGCTTTCAGATGGACCACATGTAATTTGGGTTGTACCCAGGATTATATTTTAAGCAGTTTGTAAGTTGTTTGTGACAAAATCTAGCGCTATGTAGTACTATCCAGCTGTTGCTTGCACCAAGCGAAGAAATGCATAACGGCATTTCTTTTAACGAAACAAACACGCCACGACATCCTTAATTATTATAGTGAAAATTTGGTTTTTCTTCTTGCACCTGGGAGCAAGCTACAAAGGCTAACACTATCTTGGCGCCATGGTATATTTCAATCCGTGATAGTGCCATCTTAAGCTCACTAAACTAAAGTAAGTCGTTACGTTTTCGTTGCTAGAACGGTGATAGGTCTTCGGAATCAAGCAACAATGCTGTGGACACGAACAATTTTTACTAATAGTTTTTATCTGAAGGGGCTATTCGTTGTTGAGCTTCCGCGGTATGAACGGTGATGGGGCATTTCGGAATCGAGTAACAATCCATAAAAACGAGTGTCGATGAGTGTCCACTTTACGGCTAGTTGAGGCAAACGGGGAGATTCGGATGGACTTGTTGACGTGGCTGCTCTTGTATTGTTGGTGTATACTTGTGCTCGATTGATTTAGGGTGTATTAAAGGCGCCTGTTCACCATTTCGATATAGCGTTGCCCATAATCTAAACGCAGCATCCGCGTGTTCCAGGTTCTCCCTCATCCAGTAGGCTGATGTGGGTCACGTGACCTCGTTTTGACTTTTGCAAATTGCTGCAATGCTGCGAATAGTGTCATTCCATTTGTTATTTACCGCTATTTTCTTTATATTGCTCGAAGGTTCTACAGTGCTGCATCCGAAGGAGTTGAAAAGGTGAAAAAGCGTTTTAAACACCAAGCACGCGCCTTCCCTGCACTGCTCCCCTACTCCTTCCCTCTTTGGCTAACTTAAAGGTTCACCATTTCGATAGCGTAGCACAGTTCTTAACAAAGCATCCACGTTCCAGATTCTCCGTCATCCGATAGGCTGATGTGGGTCACGTGATCTCGTTTTAGTTATGAAAATTCGTAGCGCTTGCAGCGAAGTGTTGTTGCTTTTTTTTTTTTTTAATTACCGATATCTTCTTTATATTGCTCGAAATTCTACGGCGCCGCATCTAGGAGTTGAAAAGGTGAAAAGGCGCCTTTAAGGGAGGATTGCCACGAAATGACAGCTGCAGCAGCTATATAGCCATTTACCGATATCTAGTTCTTTCTAGCCCTTACTTTCAACAAGAGAAGGAACACACAAAAATTTCTTTTGATGAAACAAACAAGTGACGTACCACCTTAATTATTGAGTGTAAAGTTTGTGCGTGTACTACATGCACCAACCGGTAAAGTTAAGCCTAACGTAACAACGGGCGCTTTTTATTTTTTTTTAATAAAGAACGACAGTTTTGAAACGCAGATTTTGAACCGCTTGATGGGAGACATCTAGTGACAGTGATGTCGTTAACCTTGACCGCGTCCTCCCTGGTGCACGTGAATGCACGAACTTCACACTCAATAATTACGGAGACACGCGGCTTGTTTGTTGTGTAAAAAGATATTTATTTGCGCTTTCCATCGCTTGTTGAAATCAAGTACTACATATTAAATAATGGTAGACGGCGCTAGATGCTGCAGCCGGTCATTCGGTGAAATAGGCACCTTTAACATTAAATTATCCCTAACCACAACCATCTTGCCCCAACTTCAGCTAGGCCTAATCCAACCCTAACATTGGAAAATGTCCCCACCCTCAATGGAGAACCCAGCCGATAGCCTAGCTTAAAGGCCGGTTGCCTACAAATTAGCGTTGCAGCATCTAGGCCTATCGAGTTCTCTCTCGCTGGAAGTAAAGGAACGCACAAAGCAAAACTTTTAAACGCTACAAACACAAGCCATGTAACTCCTTAATTATTGAGTAAAAATTTGGTACGCATACGTGCATCTGGAAACAAGCTATAAAGCTTAACGATATTAGTGTCACTAGATGGCGCCACGAAAAGATATAAAGAAATTCCTCTGGCTCCATCTAGTGACACTAATATCGTTACTCTTTATAGCTTGTTTCCAGATGCACGAGGGCTTACCAAATTTCTACTTAATAATTAAGGAGTCACGTGGCTTGTCTGAAGAGTTTAAAAGTTTTGCTTTGTGCATTCCTTTGCTTCCTGCGAGAGATAACTCGATAGGCCTAGATGCTGCAATGCTAATTTGGTGGCAACCGGCCTTTAAATTGTCGCTTCAATTCCAAGTTAAAGGCGCCTTTTCACCTTTTCAACTCCTAGTTGCAGCACCGTAGAATCTTCGAGCAATACAAAGAAAATTAACTGAACAAAAAACTGCTTTGCCGTTTAGAAAAAAAGCATTAGAGCTCGCATCCCTATACTCGCATCTGTGAAGGTACACGAAAAAAAGCGGATTAGAGTTCACTCGAACGCAACGAACTATAATTTGAACTCCAATTCCAGGGAACAAGGACTGTTTTTGGTTAGTGGTTATGTCAAAAAGTGACCGCAGTTTGTGTTTGAAATGTTTAATATTTGTGTGCGCGTGAATGTTTAGATGCACTTAATTTGGGTGTTGTACAGGCTTTTTTTAATCTTTGTCTGTGTTTGTTATTTTATATTTTAAATATGTTTCCTGTGAGTGGCTATGTGTGTATTTTGTGTGCATTTCTAATTTGTGAAACAAGCATACTCCTAATTAAGGCAGTTATTATTGCCTGTCTTTGTGTATGTATTTTTCTTCCTTTGTGGGCATTTTTCTGTTTACGACGTCTGTTTGTATGTGATTAAGATTTTCATTCTGTTTCATGTCCGTGTGTATGTTGTATTTTGTGTGCGTATTTTATTTGTGTGAAGTATCCAACAGTTTTGTTTGTTTGATTAGTGATGTACATGAGTACGTGTGCATAGAGACTGGCATGTCACAATCATTGTTCCCTGGAATTGGAGTTCAAATTATAGTTCGTTGCGTTCGAGTGAGCTCTAATCTGTTTTCATTCGAGTACCTTCACAGATGTGAGTATGGGGATACGAGCTCTAATGCTTTTTTCTTAATTTGTTGGCTTTTTTGCTTCCGCCTTATTGTAATTGCTACTGTCTGGTCTACCATTTGTACGGCATATCCACTATACACCCAATTTTGTTTGCGAAAAAAACAAAACATTAGAAATGCGTATTTCTGTTCAGGTTCTGCCCAAGCTTTATCCCATGATTGTTTTTCAATGGAAACACACTAGCGTGTGTCTAGAGTTAGCATGTATCAGCTGATGTGTAGTTGATTCTGCATTGTTGCAAGCAGATGCAGTATTATAGCAAACAATCCCGGAAATAATTCAACTAGCTTCCCGAAGCCTACGTTGAAGAAGTAATGACATACAGTCATGTCGGCCATCCAATTTTTACCTCAAAATTTTAGACTTTGCACCCTATGGTTTAAACTGAAAGATTAAAGCGAAAACCAAGGACATTTCATTTTGGATCTCGACAACGATTGAATATATTTAATGGAGCCGCAACCCGAAGCTACTACGACAATGTTACTTTCCCCGTGCCCGTGTCTCTATCTGGTACCGTTCAATAGATAATGTGCTCAGTTATCGGCCACTTGTGGGCAACTTCCGCTTCGTATTTCCGGTTTTTGAAATTCATCTTAACTAATTTTTGGAAGCTGAATCTCAGGGCCTTCGAAAACCCAAAGCCAAACTAACCAAACACATCCAGTCTGGAGGGAGAGCGAAGTTTGCTTTTGAGCAATTCTGTATGTTAACAGTACCAAACTGCCTCCAGATGGTTGAGTTTGGTTGAGTTTGGATTGGTAGTTATCGAAGGCGCCCACTAATGGTGAACATCGGGTACCTATCTGGTACCGTTCCATTGTTGATGGGCTCACTTGTCGGCCACTTGTGGGCAACTTCCGCTTCATATTTCCGGTTTTTGAAATTCATCTTAACTAATTTTTGGATGCTGAATCTAATGGTGAACATCGTTTGTCTCTATCTAATTCCGTTCCGGAGTTGAAAAAGGCGACAGACAACTTACGTAGTCTTCCCACCTTTCGCTGTACAGAAGATAAAACTAGTTAACCTGAGCTAAAATTGGGTTGAGAAAACTAAATAAATAAAGATAATACTGTGTTTAGTGCCAAACAAATCTGGACATTTACCAGAGTTTCTAATGGCATCTGGAAGAAGATGAAAAGATAACAGGGACAATTTTTACGGAAGTTTTGGCACCAGATTACTTTGCACCGAAACGGAGTTCTACATATCAAGGATAAAAGGAAGCCGCACAAGGCACCACTGGGATTCGAACCCAGGATCTCCTGTTTACTAGACTGGCGCTTTACCAACTAAGCCATGGTGCCACGTTCCTCAACGGAGCGAAATAGCTAAGTTGTAAGTTAATTTGCAACAATTAACACGACAAGAAATTAGTTCAATTAGCCCTATATTCAGCTAATATATTTTTGTGCACAATTTTATCTCCCCAAAACAAAACTTCTTAAGGATTCTCACCAAGCCCTTCGGCCGATTGAAGTCGTGATACCAAACGCCAAGCTCTTGTTCCAAATTAATCCCACCGAGTAATAGTCCTAAGGTTAAACGAAAAACCTGAAAATTGTTTACTGCGCAATTTTCAAGCATTTCATTTAACGTTTGAAGTCTTAGACGACGGGAATAACTTAGCGAAAGGGCTTGGCGTTTGCTATCACGGCTTCAAACGGCCGAAGAGCTTGGCGGGAATCCTTAATAGGATTTGTTTTGTGGCGATATCATATTTTTTTGGTCCAAATTTATGAGATCCAATTTTCCCACAGCATTTAGGTGGCACTAACACCGATTGAAAAGCGAACGAAAATACAATATACAATGGCGCCATCTAGCAGCAGTGATATTGTTAACCTTCACAGATTGCTCCCAAGTGCAGGAAGACATACCAAATTTGCACTCAATAATTACGGAGGCTCGGGGCTTGTTTCTTTCGTTATAAGAAATGACGCTGTGAATTTCTTCGCTTGATGCAAGCAAGTGCTAGATAGTACTACATTGTGCTAGATGTTGCCAGATTCTGCAGACTTTCAATCGGTGGTATTGCTACTTTAAGGGCTCCCACGCACTGAGCGGCCAGGTCGCGCGGCCAGTGGTCGTCGCGGCCAAAATACACGGCGACATGCCAAGAGGCCATGTTCGTTTTTCATTGGTAATTCTCGATCACGTGGTGAAAAATGAACATGGAGTAAGTGGTCGCCCAGTGGTCGCCTGCACGCCGCCTGGGATTTCAGTAGCCGCTGCGGCCAAGTGCGCGTTGTTACATATACCGCAAGCATAGTCGTTGGCCGCAGAGACCTGGCCGCTGTGTGCACGGGGGCCGTTAGAGTTAAAAACTTTTTTTTAACTTTAACTTTAGGAGTTACAACATGTCTTAGACTTTGTCAAGAAATCTAATGAACTCCCATTATTTAGCAATTAACCAAAGCCCGTGCTTCGTACGGCGGCGTGATATTATCGCATGCAAATGGAGAGTGCGCATCGTTTTTGTATCCGTGATAGTTTTTGCTGTGCTAAATAATTACTATTCCCTTCCATAGTTGCCGCCTACACCACATCATCAAACGTGTGTTCACCTATGGAGACATAAAGATTAAAGGCGGGTTGTCACCAAACGAAAGTTTGGAGCATCGAGCGCTATCTAGAAGTCCCTCTAGCGCGTGCTCGCAGCTAGCCAAGGAATGCACAAAGAAATATTTTTGAACACAACAAACAAACCACGGGAATTCTGAATTATTGAGTAAAAATTTGGTACGTCCTCGTGACCTGAAAACAACCTGTAAAGGTTAACGATATTATACCACTAGATAGCGCCACAGTAGAATATAAAGAAACTATCCTGGCGCCATCCAATAACAGTAATATCGTTAACCTTACAGCTTGCTCCCAGGTGCGTGAGGACGTCCCACATTTTTTTTTACTCAGTAATTACGGAGGCACGTGGTTTGTTTGTTGTGTTTAAAGGCACTGCTTCGTGCATTCGTTGCTTGCTGTGAGAGAGAACTCGATATGGCTAGATGCTACAGACTTTTAATTTGGTGGCAAACCGCCTTTAAGGTTTTGTCATTCAGGGTGTATGTCCGCCCACTGTTGGAGTATGCTTGCCAGGTCTAGTCCCCTTATCTCCTTCGTGACACTGACCACGTGAAGTCTGTCCAGCGGAGATTCCTTTCACAACTTCCTTAAGCCCTAACCAGACTGGCTGCTCGCGGCTGCACGCCGACGCAGTATGATGTAAAAAAGACTTCAATATCCGTCCTTAACGCAACACCAACCACACGATTACTGCAATATTGACCTTGTAGGCACGTAGTTATGCATAGCTTCGCACGAAATTTTCTTCTGTCTGGAGAGGCCTTTATGCTTCGCGTCTAGGGAAGGTCCGACTTGATTCCTTCGAGCTCCGTCGCCTGAAGGCAGATTTAATCCTGATCTTTAAATTAGTTCGAGGTGTTCTTCTACTTGATTTTCCGGTTTTTTATTTTGTCAACGAACACGTGCACTCGTGGTCACTGTTTCAAGCTGACCAAATCCCCTTGCCCGCTTAGAGATTCTTAGATCCTTCTTTGCAGTGAGAGTAATCGAGCCCTGGAACTTTCTACCAGATCCGGTGATATAAGCTCTTTCCTTGGGCTCGTTCCGACATCGACTTGAGGAGGTGGACCTGAGGCACTTCCGTAAGAGACCGGATTTTCTGCCTCCCGTAAAGGGTTGGTGAAGAAAATTGGGAGCAAATAACCATTTTTTAAAATATATATTTCTTCCATTTTTAACGTCGGACCTGAGTAAGTGGCATTTCTGCCCTCCCTTTTACCAAAAATAGTCATAATTTGTTGTTTTAAACCTTTATTATGTTATTATGTTCGTGACATGTTTCATCACATTTCTACTGGCTTGCTCTAGTGTTTCTGGGCCACATAAGACGATGTAACACGTGTATTATGTGATTCAATAAACTTTAATGGCTCTGGCTATGCTTAGTGAACCCAAATGATTGCTATTCTGGCCAAGCTCCCGTAATTAAAACAACAACAACAGAATGAATTCGTGCTCCCCCCCCCCCCAAAAAAAAAAACAACAGTGAGAAAAATAAGCTAAATTGTCCCTCTCATAGTCGTGGGGCAGATAGCCCAGTTTGAGTTCGTGCTCCCTAAACGCAAAAACGAACAAAGAAACCGAATGGGCTTTTCCCCTGGCACTGTCGGGATGAGACGGACCCTGTGTTGTCTCGTTCTCATGTCGATTTTGGCAAGTCAAAGATCCTGGGTGTTCGCTTAGATATCTCTGGCTAAATTGTCCCTCGTGTGACGTACGATGCCTATTACAACCAGTTAGGTTTGTTTTCTACGTATCGAGCGTTGTGTAACTTTTCAATTGCAGTAATTATATTCGTTCTTGTGTATATGTTGCCAGATGAGCCGTGCTGGACAATGCGTCCGAATGAGGGAAAGTATTGTTGCAAATAGCGTTAGTGGCAGTTGACAAGCCTTTAACGGACGTAAGGGTTATTTGTAACCAGAGCAGAGGCGGACTGGCAAGGTCGGGGGGTCGGGAATTCCCGACTGGCCTCTCGCCCTAGTGGCCTCTCAGCGGAAATAAATAAGTTAAAAAGGAAATTCAGTGTATTATTTTTATTTTATTTTTTATTTTTTTTGTAATACACTGTTACTCTTTATTTACTCTTGCCAAGTTTCACACCTTTCGGCTGTACTTACTAAATTTACTATTCAGTTTGCTAGCAACGTTGGTTGTGTAAAAGCCTTTTTGTTCTCCGTACGACTCCGAAATTTCGAGTTTCAACCACAAAAGGCCGCACTTTACTAGTTTCTGAAGCCGCTCTTCAGGAAGTTACAACATGTACGTACGCATTCCGTCTGGAGTGATTTCAGTAACTGACATGCCATTAACACGCGTATCCTTCGGTTACTATTAGCCACGATGGAGGTTATAAGAGAAAGAGAAAGTGAAGTTGATGTTTCTTTTGTCACGGAAATGAGCGAACCGATGAGAAATCTTCAATTTGCTTTAAAACGACGAAAACCGCCAAAATTGGTTATAATACGAAAGTCAGGAAGGTTGGAAGGCCATCTCGGTTAGAAACTATTTGGTTTGGTTAAGTCCGTTCCGCGCCCGATCAAAAGAACCTGGATTTCGGTGGTAAAACTAAAACTTCTGCAGCTAGCTATATAGGCTAATGACTGACACTTAGACTATCTAAGCGTAGGAAGGTAGGACCTGCATTTTTCCTACTCCTTACTTTTGTAGGTTGCAGTGCAAGCCCATTGAGAATGATCTGTATCGGGTTATCGTTATGTGTGTTTCCACAGGTAGGAAAAACGAGAAATAAAGCATCTCAGCAAAATTACCATGAGTCGACCACATGACCGAATTCTATCAAATACTAACGCCTGGCCTAACACCTTGACGCCATGACCATTTTCGCTAAAGGGCTTAAATTTTCAATTTTTTCTTTCTTTTAATTCTAATAAGTTCGTGTCCTTAACTAGGCTTAGGTGTGGCCCCTCCATGTTAACCCGCGAAAATTGCCG